>MU227891.1:0-10843 GCA_018584345.1 Thuja plicata
TTGGTGCATTAAGTTAGAAGGGAACTTTGGGAAGAATCTAAGTTTAAAGTATTGTTCACATAACTCTTTTAAAAGTTTAAAAATTTTCATGAATTTTTACTTAGGTTTTCTTTTCAAAAAAAAAAATTCTCTGTTCTCTTCCCCGGTTCCCTTGCGGGGCATGACATGTTGATGTGTTTAAGAGTTGTACCTAGTAATTTCTTCTTATTGGTGTGTTTGATTTTGTACCTAGTAAGTCATTCTCCTAGGATCTAAAAACACATGCACTTAAGTTTACTTAGGGACCACATAGGAATATTATCACTTTTGGTGATGTTATCACATTATCATTTTTGTGTCCTAAGTGGGACTTATACCTTAGGTGGACATATCAATTTATTGATATTCCATCTTTTGTGTATGTGTGCACAAACACCTTTTCACTTTGGAAATTGATCCACCTTTTTCTAGATGTGTCACACAAACATATTTCTACATTAGAGGGTAATCCATCTTTAGTGTTCTTCTGACACTTTTCCTTCTTCACAAAGGATGTGGGTGATAATTTATCACTTTATGTGTCATGTAGTAAGATTAAGACATCTCATAATCTTATGTGTTTTTATGTTCTCACCTTGGTCTATTTAATTGAATGAGCCTCCTTTATAATATAATTCTATTTGATTCAATGAAGTAAATTAAGCCAATAGAGTTCAATCTAGTTGATCAATTCTATTGCATTGTTTGTGAGAATAAAGTTTATTTTTGTGATATTATTCCTATGTTATTATTATTTTTTTCGTTATGTCTTTAGAACTTTGGTAGATACCTTCATAGCTAGATCTTACATAGTGTCAAATATTATTTAATTACATTGGATACTCTTGTATAATATTAAATGTGATGTAATCAAGGATATTGGGAACTCACTGAGTCCAACCAATCCTTGGAGAAAAAGTCACACAATAGAATCTCAAAGAAACAAGAGATAATAAATGAAAGGTCAACCTTCTTATTATCATAAAATAAATTAAAAGAACAACTACAAGAAGTGATACATTCTAGGTATACATGCCTAATTCAAACCTTCAATAGGTTATCTTTTTATAACATCTGCAATCAACAACAACTACATGAACCTTCTGTAGAATATTT
Source organism: Thuja plicata (assembly GCA_018584345.1). NCBI lineage: Eukaryota > Viridiplantae > Streptophyta > Pinopsida > Cupressales > Cupressaceae > Thuja > Thuja plicata. The sequence continues at coordinate 1,135 of MU227891.1, forward strand.
CTTCCATCCGATATAAAGATCAGAATCCTACAAGTGCTAAGTTACTATGTTGTTCTATATCTCTTCTATATATTATGGAAATCAATTACAATATTATATAAGGCCTTCACAAGCATAAGGTCAGCCAATAAAGATTACATTCCCCAATGAAAGGAAAACATATTACAACAAATAGGCTAGGACCCAAAATCATAAGGATCTTCATCCAAGGAATGGAACATGAATCATGATCCCTCAAGTAGGTTGGCCACATGAAATGTAACATCATCAAGAAATGAGTCGTTAAGCTTCAATGATAGGGAAAAATTTCACAAGCTTGGAAACATCAGGAATTGGCTAGAAAATATGAAGAACATGATAGTCTTTCCAAGAATATAAATATCTCAAGTGCAAAGCAATGAAAAGATGTGCGATCCTAGAAGAATGCCTAGAACATAGTCATGAAGACATTGAAAGGATTACAACCTCCAAAAATATGCATAGAAATATCATAGAAAGAAACACCAAGATTGATCAAACAAGGAAAAAAAAGGAAACAAATATTTTCGGTTGATGCAAGATTTCCAAGATCCCAAGATGCTGCTTCATTAGACACCTAGGGTTATTTGAAAAGTGAGCCTCTCACTTTGTTGGGGCCCATGGAAAACCAAAATGGTCAACCTCATCTTGAGAAATCCATGAAGAATCTTTCATGGGTCAATCCTTCCATTTGACAAGATATTCTATGTATTGCTTACCTATTGTACTTCTACCAACACTGCTATCCAAAATCTTCTCTATCTGATCCAGCTACTTCTTAGGATATTTCTATTCCAGATATTATCCATCACTGCTATTGAAATTTGATTCATGATACTCATAAAAATATAAAACATTGAATATAGGTGATATATCCATGTCTTATGGTAATTATACTTCATATGCATTCCCTGAATCAAATCTCCTCAAGATATTACCATGTCCAAATTTCTTCATCCTCAACTTGTTATAAGTTTTAGTAGGAGATCTATCCTTCTATAAGTATACCCTCACTTCATCCCCTACATGAAATTCCTTATGTCTTCACTTTATATTGACTCTCCTATTATAGTCTTGGTTCATTTTCTCCAAATGTTGTCTAACTCCTTCATGCAATGATTTCATAACCTTTGCAAAGTCTTTCCCTTCAACACTCTTCTTGACATCATGACTAACATCCCTTAATTCTACCACTCCTTTAAGATTAAAGCTAGTAATTATCTCAAATGGTATCTTCCTTGTGCTCCTATTTACTAAACTATTATATGCAAACTCTACTTGTGGAAAAACTAAATCCCAATTCCCTAGCTTGTCTCCAACTAAACATCTCAACAAATTTCCTAAACTCATGTACACAACCTCTATTTTTCAATCCCTCTATGGATAAAAAGTAGAACTATACTTCAAATTTTCCTTCATCTTCTTCCAAAGTGTCCTCCAAAAATAGAAAACAAACCTACTATCCCTATCTGGAACAATACTTTTATGTAATTCATGTAATCTCACAATCTCCTTGAAAAAAAAATCAACTACATGCACTGCATCTATAGTCTTCTAAAAATGAATGAAATGTGTCATCTTAGAAAATTTGTTGATCACTATAAAAATGGAATCATAGCCTCTTTTTTTCTTAGGAAAACCAAGCACAAAATCCATAGTGACATCTTCCCAAGGTCTAATCAATACTGTCAAAGGTGTATACAATCCCACATTCTGACTACTACCTTTTTTTTAATTTGACACACTATACAATAGTAGGTTCTCTACAAGATTTCCAAGGTACGGTGAATTTTGGATCATTCTCATACAATACATTCAACTCATCAAATCCCAACACCCCAATCTTCATTTTAGTCAACAAATTCCTTCTCCTACTCAAGGCATCAACAACTCTATTTGACACATCAATCTTTGTTAGACCCAAAAGGATGCAAGCACAATTGAGGGGGGGGGTGACTCATTTGTACACACATATTATAATTAATTTCACTTTAGATACTAAGATCTAAAAGATAAAAAATAATGCAAGATCCAAAACACTTAACACATAATACAAAGATTTGTTCTTGAGGAAACTCGGTGAAGGGAAAACCCAAGCAGGAATCAAACCCACAATATGAATGTACTCTACTAAAAGTGCTACCCAGTTAAGAGAAAAATAGAGAACAAAGGATGCACTTGTAACCACAAGATAACAACCCAATCTACAAGCTCACTGTTCACAATACAATCACATGTCTAGTCTTCAGTCAGGTTCACCAATCTATCTTCAATTAAAATAGGGTGGAATACAGTCCATTACAACCAAAGTAAAAAACATCTCAAATACCAATATAGTTCCAATGAATCACAAATTCCACCTTAAGTATAGAATAACTCTTATTACACTTGCACACCTCTCTCTTTCACACTCACATTTTAAAATTACAAAATGATCTCCCATTTATACTGATTCAAAAAATAATCAATTACTAGGTCGACTAAGTCCTATTACAATAAAAGATATAAATATTATTCTCAATCCTCCAAGCGATCAAAATAAAGTTAGATAAGACTTAAATAGGACCTAAATCTTAAACCATAAACACAATTGTGTGTCACCAAAGTAGCATCAATAATCTCAACACATTACTCCATCAAGTTGGCTAGGACCTAAATGAAGAAACACCAATATGGTACCAAAACAACAAATCCGATCACCTCAAAAAATGAAATCTAGTAGCATGATCATCACATGATCTAAGAACACCAACAAGAAACATGAATATCATTCATAATATTCACATCAAATCATCTTCATCCCTGATCAATAAGAACACTAAAATACCAAACTCTTTCATAACAAAAGATAGCTTGGTGTACTCTGAATCATGAAAAACACCAGTTGTGAACACAATGATAAGGCACCATGTAACTACCAGCTTCACAACCTTTGAAACATCAAATCAAAGTCATACTGATCAAAATACTCATCCATTGTAAATAGGAACACTATAACAACAACAACCAACAACTCAATCATACCTTACTCAAACTATCATCCAAACTTCTGCGAACCTTTTTAGATCACCTACAGAAACCTCTGAACAATACCTCATGATCACATCTCAAGATATTCAATATAGCACCAGAACAACTAAAATCATCTTTACTAAAAGCACTGCCTAAAAAAATAAATAGTATGTTAACACTAATGTCATCACACCCAAACACCAAACTCTGACATTGTCAACAATCTTCCAATAATTTTCCCCTTTGGCATTGATGGAAACATTCAAAGTGAAAAATTAATCAATGCACAAATTCATTAATATATCAATCTGATCACTCTGAAATTAGAGGCATAATATGTGCACCTAATCACTCTAAATATCCAACTTCAACACAATCTCTCCAAAGCATACTCACCTCTATTTTTATTTTATTTTTCACACAATCTCCCCCTTTGACATCAATGGAAAAGGACCAAAGACATAAAAAATAATTGAATTCACTTAAAAAGGAAAAATAGGAAAATCTCAGTACTAAACCCTCATAACCATAAGATTTCTGCCCCCTAAGGAGTAGTCCCCAAAACTCATCAATCCGATGAATGATATTCTGATAGTTTTTTCCTAGACGGATGCCATCTTCATCATCATTAGATCTGATCAAGAGGGGATATCACCCCAAGATTCTCCCTAAGATACAAATGTATCCTTAAACAAAGGTTTTGTAAAGATATTAGCAATCTATTCCTTAGTAGACGTAAATTCTAGTTTTACTTCATTTTCATTGACTTTATCTCTCAAAACATGACACTTAATAGAAATATGCTTTTTTTAAATGTAACATATGATTCTTTGAGATATTTATAGCACCAGAATTATCACAGTATATAAAAATAGTTTCATCAATTCTTATCCTTATATCCTTCAACATTTTCTTCATCTAAATATCTTGATTACAGGTTACTATAGTAGCAACATACTCGTCCTCAACAGTTGAGTCAGAGATACAATCCTACTTCTTACTAATCCAAGAAACTAGTCTTTTACCCAAAATGAATGCACCTCCACTAGTAATTTGCCTATCATCCACATTACCTTCCCAATCAACATCAGTGTATGCACATAGAGTAAAGTCATGATCATTTTCATACCATAATCCATAGTCAATTGTACCCTTCAAGTATCTGAAAATTATTTTGACAACAACTATATGTGATTCCTTTGGTTCAACTTGAAATCTCGCAACAATTCCAACAACATTTGATATGTCTGATTTGGAATGACTTAGATATTGCATTTATCTAATCATAGATCTATATAATGTCTGATTATCACAAGGGGAATCATCATCCTTGGTTAACTTGCAACCATTAACCATCAGAGTTCGTACTGGTTTTGAATCTTTAATACCAAAGTTTTTCAACAATTCTCTTACTTGGACTGTGCGATAAAAATTCCTTTATCCAAATGTGTAATTTGAAATCCAAGAAAGAATTTCATCTCACCTATCATAGACATATTTTTTTCTTTTTTTTTTCATCAGCGAAACCTCTACTCAACTCGTCATTACCACCAAATATAATATCACCAATAAATAATTCAATAATCAAGATATTATGATCAATTATTCTGAAATATAAGTTACTACTAGCATCACCCTTACTAAAACTAATCTTTGTCAAATACCTTTCCAATCTAGCATACCAAGCTCTAGGATCTTCCTTTAATCCATACAAAGCTTTCTCCTTCCTTAGTTAGAGTAAAACCATCAGGTTGCTCAATATAAAAATCTTCCTCTAGTTTACCATTTTAGAATGTAGACTTAACATCCATCTAATAGACTTTCAATTTTTTGTGAGATGCATATGCAAGAAGTAATCTAATAGCTTCAAGTATAGCCACATGAGAAAAAGTCTCTGTAAAGTCAATACTTTCCATTTTTGAATAACCTTTACATATCAATCTTTCTTTGTTCTGAAACACTTTATCATCTTCATTCAGCTTGTTTGTCCATACCCATTTAGTACCGATCATATTTTTGTTAATAGGTCTAGGAACAAGAATCCAAGTCTTTTTCTTCTCAATTTGATCAATTTCTTCTCTCATTTCTTTCATGCAACTCTCATTATTGCATGCTTATTTTATATCTTTAGGCTCATGTTCAGACAACAAACATGTTTCAAATCTAGCAATTCTTCCTCTAGTTTGAATACCTCTATTCTTATCAACAATAATCACATCTTTAGAATTATTTTTCCTTATATACCATGGATTTTTTGGTGTAGACTGAGTAGCAAACCCTTCGGTGTCAATATCCATTTTATTTTCCACAGGTTCTCTCTGCTCTTCCAATCCATCATGATTCTGATTTTGCACTTCAATAATTTGATTGTTTTCTTCAACAATATCATACCAACAAGTTCTTTATGATGATTTCACATTCTCATCAACTCTGACATTTGCACTTTCAAAAATCTTGTTCAGTCTATAGTTATAACATTTATATGCTTTTCTCTTTGTACAATACCCAATAAATATTCCTTCATCACTTCTAGAAACAAACTTTCTAATATCCACATCTCTCTTAATGTAGTATTTACTTCCAAAAATTCTAAAGTATTTCACTATAGGAATATGACCATACCAAATTTCATAAGGAGTCTTACTGGTTCCTTGCCAAATATGTACTTGGTTCAAAGTATATATTGCATTGCAAACTGCTTCTCTCGAGTAGATCTGTGAAAATTTTCCTTCAATCATCATACTCCTAGCTGTGTCTAGGATAATCTTATTCCTTCACTCAACAACACCATTCTTCTATGGGGTTTGCAGAGAAGAAGTTTGTCTCTTTATCCCATGTTATCCAAAGAATGCATGAAACTCACTAGATGTAAATTCTCCACCTTTTTCCAATCTTAGGCACTTTAATCTTTTTCTAGTTTTTGTTTCTACCATCATCTTGAATATCTGAAATTTATGAAAAACTTCTAATTTATCTTTCAAAAATATAACCCACATCATTCTTTAATAGTCATCAATAAATAACATAAAATATCTATCACCATAATAAATTCTTATCTTAGTAGGACCACATACATTTGTATGTACGAAATCCAACACTCCATTTGAAGAGTATATTTTGTTCTTAAAAGTGGATCTAGCCAGTTTACCAAATTGACATTCTTTGCACATGTTGATAGGCTTCACTAGTTTAGGAAAATCTCTTACAACATTAGTAGTGATAAATTTCACCATATTATCAAAGTTTACATGACAAAATATTCTATGGCATAACCAACTTTCATCAATCTTCACAATCAAGCATTTACTCTCAACAATTTTCAAATGAAATAGATTACCTATAGTTTGTGTACTTGATGCAATACTATTTCCTATACTTCCAATGATCTTACAAATTCCATCCATGAATTCTAATTTGTAACCTTTATCCAATAGCTATCCAATACTCAACAAATTATGATTCAAACCTTCAACATACAGGACATCATTAGTACTATTTTTACCATCAAGAGTAATAGATCCTTTTCCTTTAATCAAACAAGGAGTTTTGTTACTGAATCTAACACTACCAAAATCATAGTCCTCAAGCTTCACAAACTTATCTTTTTCAATAGTCATATTATGTGAGCATCCATTATCAATGACCCATTCATCTCTTTTAACAACTTGTGAAACCAATTATTTTTCTTAATTAGGTTTATCTTCTTTAACAACAATAAACACAATTTGTTCCTCACTATAAATATACTCATCATTAGTCACACCTTCTTCAATAGCATAAAAACTTTTATGACCTGTAGAATGATATTTCTTAGATTTTTCTCTAAAATCCCTGGAGTTCTTGTTCAGACATCTAGATGTAATATGACCAATCTTATTACAATCGAAGCATTTCAAAGGTATCTTTCCTTCATATGTATCAAAGCCCTTAGGTAGTATTCTTGCAATCAAATCTTCAAGTTCATCAATCTTCCTTTATTCCTCCATGATTTATTCCCAATATTTAGCATAGTATTTGAATTGTATCATTGTAGAGATTTCTCCATGGTCATGCTCAATCAAACTAGCTTTAAATGTAGTCTCAACCTTCAAAAGTTCCTTACCAATTGTAGTCATCTCATAGGCACAGAGTCTACTTTCCAAATCTTCTCTTAAAATGTCTCTTATGGTTCTCAATTCATCAACAACAACAACTTTCTCACTATAACATGCGGGCAAGGATCTCAAAATCTTGTCTACAACTTCATTATCTGTCAAGGTACCACCAACACATTTGATTTCACAAACTAGATCATTTACTCTATGCAAATAGACTGGGGCATTTTATCCTTCACTCATCTTTGTATCTTCATATTTAGCTTTTAATCCTTGCAACTTAGCTTGCTTGACATATGTGTCACCTTCATAGATAGTTTCTAATTTTTTTCCATATCTCAAGTGCAATCCTTAATCCATAAATGTGAGAATATTTTGAATCAGATAAGGAACCGATCAAGGTTTATCTTGCTAACATGTTCTCCTTGTATTTATTCTTTTTATTTGGAGTAGAATTTGTTAGGTCATTTAGAATAGCATAAGGGTTCTCAGTGATTTTCCAATATTCATCTTTTGTACCCATGCATATCAAGTGTTGGAAAGTGACAATGCAAGCGATTGTTATTTTGTCATTGCTGTCAAACCTTTACTGGTGAGACTATTGTTAACTATTTGAGTACCATATCTATTATTGATGAATAAGATTTAACAAGAAGACCAAGTGAATGGTTGAGTTAAGGCAACTAAAAGGGTATTTGATCGGGTGGCACTTTGGCAAAGTAATTTGTTGATTATCTTTCAAAGACAGTTTTTCTAGTTGTTCTATGCCGAGCAAGTTTGGCTTGTGCCGAGAAAAGTTTCTTATGACGAGAAAAGTTTCTTGTACCGAGTAAATTTGCTTGTGATGAGCAAAAAGTTTCTCAATGTCAAGCACCATTGAAATTTATGAGTGGAAACAGTGATGTTGGCCGACTTACAGTAATTGGATTAATGATGAGATTTGAGATTTCTGGCCGACTTAGTTTATTTTAATGGGATATGCAATGTTAATAAAAGATTGATGCACGTCATTTAATGTATGGGTAACCATAATTAATGCATGGTTTCACGATTTAATTAGAGACTACTTTGGAGAAGTAAATGTAATGCAAAGATGGAATGATCCATTGGATCTGACCTAACCTAAGATCTACGATCTTGTTTAAGCGGAAAAAGATTTATTTGACCTAGATAGAGAGGAATATGATAACCTCAAGGGGTTATTCATTGTGTGTGGAAGAGTGTATGTGTATGCAAGAGGTTTGCATAGTTGATTTACTATTTGGCATGATCTAGTAGAGAAGGCAAAAGGCAAAAGCAGAAAGTTGCATGTGTGATTGTTTGAAGGATTTCCAAGCAGATCAAAAAGTTGAAATGACAATGTAGGCTATCCAGTAAGTTAAAATCAGAGATGTAATTAGATCTGAATTGCAAAGTAAGTTGTATGTACCAGATCACAACTGCTGATTACTTTCTTACCATTGTATCAGTTAAATCCTTTAACAAGGTTGACTTAACAATCATTTATATAAATCCTCTAACAAGGTGACATTCAGGTGGAATGTTCTAAGTCCTCTAACAAGGCCACTCCTGACAGGGTGATTAAATCCTTTAACCAGGTCACACCTAGAAGTGTGTTATTGTAACCTTTAATAGGGTTGGCTCCTCACAAGGCATCACTTCAGAAGAGTGAAAACTTGGTAGCATGTTACTAGTGGTTTTTCCCATATTGGGTTTCCATGTTAAATACTTGTGTCAGCTTGTGTGAATGCTTATGGTTTGCTTTACTGTTATGTTTCTACAAGCTAATTTCAATTGACAGTAAACTGCATGATTAAGTTGTTGATTTATGCTACTACTACTGAGTAGATCTGAAATATAGAAAGTTTTTATTTGCTACATCTAGACCTGAGGATAACTGATTCACCCCTCCCCTCTCATTTATTATAAATTCATTCTAACAATTGGTATCAGAGCTTTGGTCTCCTAAAAATAGTTTGAAGGTACTTGGAGCGAAAAGATCAAGATGTATAAGAAGGAGGTTCCTAAGCTGAACAATGATAACTTTCGTACATGGAAAAGTTTGATGAAAATGCATTTGGCTGGTATTGGAGATGATGCTAAGTGAATTATTGAACATGCCTATGTACCACCTACTACTCCTCTCACAGCTGCACAACTGAAAGAAAAGCAAGAGCACAATCAAGCAATGTTGGAGATCGCCTGCTCATTAAGCTATTTAGAGTTTGATGATATAAAGAGCTGCACAAATGCAAAGCAGATGTGGGACAAACTTGCAACTGTCTATGGTGGAGACATAAATGTGCTGAGAGCTAAATCAGAAAGTCTAAGAGGTAAGTTTGATGAGATGAAAATGCAAGAAGGTGAAAATGTCATTCAGTACTATGGTAGGGTAAAAGAAGTTATTAATGCCATTAGAGAGGCTAATGGAACAATTGATAAGAACACCACTATGAGCAAGGTACTAAGAACTTTACTTCCTATATATGCTATTAGAGTTTCTACAATTCAAGAATTGAGATGTACTCCTAACAATAATCTGAATCTAGAAAATCTGATAGGCAGACTCACTGCATTTGAAATGT
>MU227891.1:12007-61035 GCA_018584345.1 Thuja plicata
TTCTATTTGTTGATGATTATTCAAGGATGATGACTGTAATGTTTCTCAAGGAAAAATTTGATGCATTCCAGTTATTTAAATGGTACTTAGCTAAAGTTGAAAAGGAAACAGACAAAAGTTTGAAATGCTTAAGATCTGACAGAGGTGGATAGTTTATTTCTAATGATTTTAACAGGTTTTGCAATGACCGAGGCATAAAGAGACAGATGTCCGCACCTAGGACTCCTCCACAAAATGGTATTGCTGAATGAAGGAACATATCTATCATGGATTGTGCAAGAACACTAATGATGGGGGAAAATGTTGCACAGAAGTATTGGAAAGAAGCTGTAAGTACTGCAGTCTATACACTAAATAGAGTTCAAGTCAAGAAAGGTACAGATGCTACACCTTATGAACTTTGGTATGGGTATGCACCTAGTGTAAAGTATTTTAAAGTATTTGGAAGAAAATGTTTTATACTAAAAGACAATATAAATGGAAAAATAGATGCTAAATGTGAATAAGGCATATTCCTTGGTTATTTGAAATGAAAAGCAAAGCTTACAAATGTTTGAATTCTAATACTAAAAAATTTGTTGAAAGTGCAAATGTAAGAATTGATGAGTTTGCATAAAGAAATGAAGTTGAAAGTACACAAGAGCCTGAAAGCTACAGATAATTCATATATATGGATGAGGAAGACTCTAATTCACTACCTGATACTACTACTGAACAACAACATGCACCTGCCGAGTCACAGAGTGGAGTTGTCGAGCAACTACAAGTGAATGCTGAGCTATTTGATGGAGATGCCAAGTCATAGAATCAACCAGAACTGAATACAAATGAAGAACCTAAAGCAAGGATTGAGCCTACCCTAGAAAAATATGTGAGAAGAAATCACAATTCTGATCAAATCATTGGTTCAAAGGATTCTGCTATTATGACAAGATGTAAGTTGAAAAATGACACATGTTTGTTATGTGAATTTGAGCCCAAAATAGTGAAATATGCTTTAGAAAATGAAGATTGGATACAAGCAATGAATGAGGAAATTGAAAAAATTGAGAAGAACAAAACTTGGACACTTGTACCTAGGCCAAAGGATAAAAATGTAATCAGCACAAAGTGGGTATTCAGGAACAAACTAAATGAACATGGAGATGTGACAAGAAACAAAGCTAGACTGGTATGCAAGGGTTATGCACAGGAGGAAGGAATTGACTACGGTGAAACCTTCACCCGAGTTGCAAGATTGGAAGGTGTCAGAACCTTACTTGCATATGCAGCCTATAAAGGATTCAAAGTTTATTAGATGGATGTAAAATCTACATTTATCAATGGTATCTTGGAAGAAGAAGTGTATATTGAGCAAGCTGATGGTTTTGTAGACCCAAACAAAAGGGATATAGTTTGTAGATTGTACAAAGCATTATATGGATTGAAGCAAGTGCCAAGAGCATGGTATGAGAGATTGCACAATTATCTGATCAAGATTGGATTTGCAAGAACCAATGACAACACCAACCTTTTACTTGAAGATAGAGCAAAGAAAAGGTACATTATTAGCTGAAATTTTTGTGGATGACATCATATTTAGTGGACAAGATGTGTTATGTCAGAAATTTGCAACAGAGATGCAAACTGAGTTTGAGATGTCTATGTTTGGTGAAATAAAATTCTTTGTTGGCCTACAAATTTATCAAATGAAGAATGGTATCTATATCATTCAATCTAAATATATCAAAGAGATACTAAATTTTTTTGGAATGGAAGAGTCCAAACCAGTAAGTACACCCATGGCCATTGGACAGAAGATGACAAAAGATGATGACATAAAAGAAGTGAACCAAAACACTCTACAGGTCAATGATTGTAAAACTACAATATGTTGTACATAGTAGACCTGATATTGCCCTTGCTGTTGGGATTGTTTCAAGGTTTTATACTAATCCCAAGGAAACTCACATGATGGCAGTCAAAAGGATTCTAAGATATTTGAAAGGAACTAAGGACTATGGTCTATACTACAAAAAGAATGACAAGTTTGAACTTAGAGTTTACACTGACTCTGACTGGGCTGGTAATGTTGATGATAGGAAAAGAACTACTGGTGGAGCATTTATTTTAGGAAAGAGATTGATCTCCTAGACAAGCAAGAAATAGAACTGCACCTCACAATCTATAGCTAAAGCCAAGTATGTGGCAGCAACAGTTAACTATTCTAACATTGTGTGGTTGAAGATACTACTAAAAGGTATGAAGGAAGAAATCACTGACCCATTTATTATATATTGTGATAACACAAGTGCTATTAATATTTCTAAAAATCCTATGATGCACTCAAAGATAAAGCATATAGCTATCAAGTATCATTACTTGAGGGAGCTAGTTCAGAGTAAAGAAGTGAGACCGGATTATGTGAAAACCAAAGAACAATTAGCAGACATATTCACAAAAGCACTACCCAAGGATGCTCATGAGTATCTATGAGGCAAATTGGGGGTGATTCCCCTAACTGAGGCTAATTAAGTTTTGTATGGTACTATTGCATCAAATATTTTATGTAGAATATCTGACACATTGTTGCACAGTAAGTCACACTTTAGGATGCTGGCTAAAGTTGTGAAGAGGAACAAGGACAAAAAAGAAAAATTAGTCATAATCAAGACGAAAAGATCAAAATGATACTAAAGATCTACATGATAAAGATATTGACATCTTTGGCATTGTTGTCAAAGAGGGAGAGATTACCTATAAAGAGGAAGAGATTGCCGAGAAAGAGAGATTACAAAGAGGGAAAGATTACATAGAGGCAGAAGTTAATTGAAGTGATTATCTACTCAGGGGGAGTCTACAGATGATTAAGAAACAGATGATTACAGTGTGATTACAGACACAGAGGGATAAATGTTTTACAGATAAGAATCAGAATGAAGCTAAAGACATTAATGAAAATTATTTCATATCAAGGAACACAGGTGACTTTTTGGATTGGTTGGTAACTATGTTTGTTAAATCATTGTTTTAATATTTTATGTTGCCATCAATACCAAAGAGGGAGATTGTTGGAAAGTGACAATGCAAGCAATTTTTATTTTGTCATTGCTGTCAAACCTTTACTGGTGAGACTATTGTTAACTATTTGAGTACCATATCTATTGTTGATGAAGAATATTTAACAAGAAGACCAAGTGAATGGTTGAGTTAAGGCAACTAAAAGGGTATTTGATCAGTTGGCACTCTAGAAAAGTTATTTGTTGTTTATCTTTCAAAGATAGTTTTTCTGGCTATTCTATCCTGAGCAAGTTTGGCTTGTGCTGAGAAAAGTTGCTTATGACAAGAAAATTTGCTTGTGTCGAGTAAAGTTGCTTGTGATGAGAAAAAATTTTCTCAATGCCGAGCACCATTGAAATTGTTGAGTGGAAACAGTGATATTGGCCGACTTACAGTAAATGGATTAATGATGAGATTTGAGATCTCTGGCCGACTTAGTTGATTTTATTGGGATATGTAATGTCAATAAAAGATTGATCCTCATTTAATGTATGGGTAACTGTAATTAATGCATGGTTTCAAGATTTAATTAGAGACTACTTTGGAGAAGTAAATGTAATGCAAAGATGGAATGATCCGTTGGATCTAACCTAACCTAAGATCTACGATCTTGTTTGAGTGGTAAAAGATTTATTTGACCTAGATAGAGAGGTATATGATAACCTCAAGGGGTTATTCATTGTGTGTGGAAGAGTGTATGTGTATTCAAGAGGTTTGCATAGTTGATTTACTATTTGGCATGATCTAGCAGAGAAGGCAAAAGGTAGAAGCATAAAGTTGCATGTGTGATTTCTTGACGGATTTCCAAGCAGATCAAAAAGTTGAAATGACAATGTAGGCTATCTAGTAAGTTAACATTATAGATGTAATTGGATATGAATTGCAAAGTAAGTTGTATGTACCAGATCATAACTGCTGATTACTTTCTTACCATTGTATCAATTAAATCCTTTAACAAGGTTGACTTAACAGTCATTTGTATAAATCCTCTAACAAGGTGACATTTAGGTGGAATGTTCTAAGTCCTCTAACAAGGCCACTCCTGACAGGGTGATTAAATCCTTTAACTAGGTCACACCTAGAAGTGTGTTATTGTAACCTTTAATAGGGTTGGCTCCTCATAGGGCATCACTTCAGAAGAGTGAAAACTTGGTAGCATGTTACTAGTGGTTTTTCCCATATTGGGTTTCCATGTTAAATACTTGTGTCAACTTGTCTAAATGCTTATGGTTTGCTTTACTGTTATGTTTGTACAAGCTAATTTCAATTGACAGTAAACTGCATGATTAAGTTGTTGATTTATGCTACTGCTGCCGAGTAGATCTGAAATACAGAAAGTTTTTATTTGCTACATCTAGACCTGAGGATAATTGATTCACCCCTCCCCTCTCAATTATTCTAAATTCATTCTAACAATCAAGTAGGTAGCTATCCAATCCTTCAAAATCAAGTAGTTTCTTCCATCAAACGTTGGAATCTATTTTCTTAAAATTTCTATTATGGATCTCCTTTAAGCAGCCAAGATTCTTCAAAAGGACTTAGCTTTGATACCAATTTTTAGGCCCAAAAGGAGGCAAGCACAACTGAGAGGGGCGGGTGGTGGATTAGTTGTACACACCTATTATAATTAATTTCACTTTATCCACTTAGATCTGAAATATAAACAATAATGCAAGATCCACAACACTAAACAAAAAACACAAATACTTGTTCTCAAGGAAACTTGGTTAAGGGAAAATCCTAGTGGGAATCAAACCCACAAGATGAATTTACTCTACTAAAGTATTGCCATGTTAAGAGAAAAATAGAGAAAAAAGGATGCACTTGAAACCACAAGCTAATAGCCCAATCTATAGGCTCACGTCCTAGAGCTCACTATACACAATACAATCATAGATATATCCCTTAGTTTGGTTCACCGATCTATCTTCAATTACAACAGGGTGGACATACAGTCCTTTACAACCGAGTTGAAAAACAACATCTCCAATGCCAAACAATTTCAATGAAGCACAAACTCTACCTTAAGTGTAGAACAACTCTTCTTACATTTGTACACCTCTCTCTTTCACACTTATATTTTATTATTATAAAATAATTTCTCATTTATACCGATTACAAATAATAATCAACCACTAGGTCGGCTAAGACCTATTACAATAAAATATATAAAAATTATGCTCAATCCTCCAAGTGATCCAAATCAAGTCAGCTAATACTTAGATAGGACCCAAATTTTCAACCATGAACACAATTTGTCACCTAAGAAGCATCAATAATCTCAACACATTACTCCATCAAGTAGGTTAGGACCTAAATGAAGAAACACCAACACACTACCAAAACAAAAATATAATCACCTCGAAGGATACAGTCCAACAAAATGATCATCACACAATCCAAGAACACCAACAAGTAGCATGAATATCATTCAGAACATTCACATCAACTCATCTTCATCTCTGGTCAACAATAACACTAAAATGCCAAACTAAGTCATAAAAAAAGATAGCTTTCCATACTCTAAATCATGAACAACACTAGCTATGAATACAATGATAAGGCACCATGTAACCACCAGCTTCACAACCTATGAAACATCAAATCAAATTTATACCGATCTAAATACTCATCCATTGTACACATGAACACTATAACAAGAACAACAACTAGCAACTCGATAATACATCACTCAAACTGTCATCCAAAATTCTATGAACATCAGCAGATCATCTACAAAAACCTCTGAACAACACCTCATGATCACATCTCAAGATCTTCAATATAGCACCAGAACAACTAAAATCATCTTTACTAAACATATTGAACACACTATCTAAAACAAAAAATAGTATATTGACATCAATGTCAAAACATTAATGTCAACACACCCAAACACCAAACTTTTACATGCTTAAAAATATTCCAACTCTCTTATGTTTCAATACAAATTTTTATCTTTGTATGAACTCAACCCATCTCACATGTCTCTTTTTTAACTTACCTTGGTTGTTCAAGTACTTTAATGCTTAATGATTACTATAAAGAAAAAATGCCTTGGGTAACAAATAATATATCTATTTCTTCAAGGCTTGTATTATGACATAAAAATCTTGATCATACACTAAACACCTTCTTTTAGCATCATTCAAATTTTCACTAAAGTATGCAATAGGTCTTCCTTCTTGGCTTAATACAGTTCCTATTGCATTTCCACTAGCATCACAATCTAATTTAAATACTTTATTGAAATCAACTAAAGCTAACACTGGTTTCTCAATCACCTTTTACTTTAGCAATTCAAAAATCCTTTGTGCTCCATGTGTCCACTTGAATTCATTCCTATCTCCTCTCATGGTTTTAGTCATCATTCGACAAATTGAACTAAAGTTCCTAATGAAATTTTCAAAAAAACTAGTCAAACCATGAAATGATCTTACCTCTCCAACATTCTTTGGTGTAGGCCACTCAACAATGAATTTTAATTTCTCAAGATCCATCTTCAAACCTATAAGGGTTTTTTCTTGCTGAACCTTCAACAAATGCTTGAATATTTGATTAACTCTATGACTCCCAATATCTGAAAATAATGACTCAAGCAAGAGAAAACTCTAATTGATGAGGATTTATGATAATGTCTGGGGAAACTATTATCACCTCCTTCTTTTTAGGTTCCACAACACCTAGGTAGGTATTACCTATATAAGATTGATGTCTTACAGTATTAGTAGATGTGGATACTAATTTTCTGCTTGTTTACTGTATTGCCTTATAAATTACTCTATATAAAACTGAGAACAACTTGACATAGAGTTTAACCATGAAAACTATTAAGATGATAACAAAAAATAGTAGTGTTTTAAGGAAATTCATCCTTCTTCCTTTTACAGTTCTCAAAACTTAGGAGGGGCAACCTATTTAATCCTCTCTTAAAGGGATCAGTAAAATGAATTGTATATCTTGATACAATTACTTGAATGGAATTATCTATTTTGTAATGTATATGATTTGAAAATATTGGATTATGAATCAATTACTTAGCAAATTAAAACCAGTGCCTAATCCTTGGGCTATGAGTTAATATCTATTATAAATCCATAGTAAAGTGATCAATAAAACACTTGCAACAAAGATAGAATACCTTATAAACTATCCTCTTTTACAACTTTACCATCCAATCCTCAAACTAATGCTATGTTCCCTGGGTTACTTGAAACAATTTAACCCTTCCTTGAAGGAACTTACAAGTAACTACACAATCACCTTATGACCAGTATGTTTAAATGCCTTGCAGACGAACACACAAGAACAATAATAGAAATATAAAGAAAAAATTTAGATGCAGAAAAGAGATTGCAACATATTTTATTGATATCTCAAAGCTTCAAATACATATAGATAGACAAAATAGTACAAAGGTTCAGACACAATCTTAGTCTACCTTGTAATTCTATTAAAATTTTCCAACTCTCCCTTCTTAAAAAATTGGTTACCATTACATATATATAGTCTCAAATCATCTTGGAATCCTTAAGACAAGGATGCAACAAGCTTCAGATGATTTGGAGACCTAACCCTAAGAACATAGAGAAAGACAAAAGACAAGAAAGATCCAAGTGGTGGGAGGAAAAAATTGAAGAATGAAATCTAATTTGTACTTTGTCCTTTTGTGGATGTCGACACCTTTGTCTGCATGTATTCATGATAGTATTTGTTAGTTGTAATAAGATCTAGTGACTGCTAATACAAGTTAACCTACACTAATCTCTTCAAGATTACTAACATTCCTATGCTCATAGATCAGGTACCATGTGTCCTTTATTCTTCATCCATAACATCTAAATCAATTGTGATAGGCTTCATTTTCTTGGGCTTTGTCATGATGTCCCATGTTGTCACATCGTCTTCCTTAGACCACTCAAAATTTTGAATATTCTCTAGTTGAGTCTTCTGCCTTTCCCACCTAGCATATGTTATGCTTTTAATATATGTAATGAACTTATTGCAGTCTATTTCTGCCTTTATTGCCTCATCCAAAAGCTTATTGAACCTCTCCATATCTAATTCTCCTTGGTCAAAGACATAAATGTCTTTATTGGGAAGCACACTATCAAACTCTGATCCCCATATCCCTAATGGCTTAATCTGATCATCTTTGGTTCTAACAGGGGGTACAAATCTATTATAGCTCACCCCAAACATTTTTAACTTAGCATCAATTTGATTGGATTTTCCCTTGAAGAAAGATAAAGTAGCTCCAATCTATTTTATTTCTGTACCAACCAAGGTCACTATTTCTGGTAGATCTGACCTTAATGATTGTACTGATGCCAATCTCTCAAAAAGTGTTGTTCTTCCAGACCAAGTTGCATAGTAGGGATTCAAAATTGTCAAAAAGTTGGCCACCTCTGCTTGTAGGCCTGGAAACCTGCCATAAGCCCCATACACCACATCAATTTTATCTTTGATGGTGTCGATTCTATGCTGGAGAATTGAAACTAATGCCTCCAAAACCACATTGTTATGCTCTATAACCCCTAGCTCTGTTTCAGTAGGCATCTCCCCTGTATCCTCTATTTGGATTTCAACATCGACCACCTCTTTTGGCTCAACAGGGGCAGGCTCTATTACCTCTAGCAACTGTCATGTTAAATCATCTATGAGTTTCTCCCATTCTATGATTTTGATCAATGCTAGCTCTCTATCTTTAGCAATATTACTAGTATCACTAGATAGCTTCTCTAGTTTTTCTGATATTTGGGCTGTCTTAGCCTCATTGGACTGAGAAAAATGGGTTAATACTTGGGAAATATCTAATTCCACTATATTTTGGAGGGTCCATATAATTTTATTTCCCTCCATCTTCTCTTGGATATTCAGAATAGCTGGCTTCTGATCTTTAAGAGCTAAGCTCCAGATTGTTAATACTTTAGATTTAGGGTTATACCCGAACCCTCTGATCATATATCCAACCTGAGTTTTTGATGACAATTTAACATTAGGTTGTCTTCTTATCTAGTCTATTATGAATGTTGAGGACAATTCCCAACCTTCCATAAACAATACCCCACTAGCCTTGACCAGTTGCCTTGCTTTCTCTGGTGTGATCTCCTCAGATTCAGGATCATAATCCTACAATGTTTGTAAGGCTTCTTGGGTAACTGGATCACCACCTTCCAGTTTCAACTATTTTCCAACTTGCCGTTGTTTGTTCCATATGAGGAAATCCTTAAATTCTCTAGTCTTAATAAAGTTGTCATCTTTAAGGAATTCCTCCTGATGCAAGAACCTCTCATCTATACATGACCTCAGAGGTAACTCCTCCTCTTCTTCTGTATCTTTTTTGAGTTTCTTCCCTACCCTGATCTATTTTCTCAATAAATGATCATATGGCCTATCTCCTATTATTAGAGCTCCAATCCTATATGTCCTTTTCTTCCTAGAAGGTTCCCCTGTTTCTATTTTTTGTTTCTTTGGTGGGGGCTCATTGGTTATTTCCTTCTCAAGGACCTCTATTAGGTCAATGATGTCTTCCCCTTCTACCACTGGCCGTAATGGAACTGCTTGATAATCTGGATGGGCATTAGGTGAAGGACATCCTTGATCACTGTCATCATCATATTGTGATTATTAATTCTCTCTATGGCCCTTTTCTGGTACCACTAGTGCTTCCTCTAACTGATTACACAAAAGAGTAAGGTTTTCAATCATTGCATCAAGCCTTTTTAGATAAGGCATGTTAGGGTAGAAACCCCCAAACTTCATCCCCTTTCTCTTTACCTACCTCTCCAGGTCCATAAGTTCATTGAAGTTAATTGCTTTCCTGTCCACCTCTTCATCCTCCAAGATGTTTCTTATTAAATCCTCCTTCATAAACTCTTCATGTACCTTTGTATAGGGGATGGTTGGTGTGAGCAATTCCCTTGCACTTATGATTAAACCATATGTATCAACATGTCTATGTAGGGCCACATTCATTCTATAATGATTCATCTAGGCATTCATAGGTTCTACAACCCTCTTCCCAATAGTAAAATTATAAATCCTAAACTACCTAGGGGTAAAAGTACCCTTCCTGTGTGGTGCTAAGTGCTCCTTGTCAACCAAAATGAGCTACTTGATGAACTCCATTGAGGCTATCCTTGTTGGTACATGAAATGGAAAAATGTGTGGAGGGTGGGGGAAACCATAGACCCTCATCATTGTAAAGCTCTTTTCATAATAAAAATCCCCCCAATTATGGTCTCCTAGCCAATTATCAAGGTATTGGAATGGCCTCAGTAGTTGAATTACCTTAAAAGGCAATCTAGTCTTATCAGCACCTAAGCATTTAAGAATTGGATAAATTATCCAATTTTCAAAAGCACAAAACTCCTACTCTCTGGATGTATAATTCCATAATCTAAGCCAAAACGGAATAGGGTTGGCTTGACCATGATGAAACCTCTATGGTTGCAACATCTAACAATTCATTACTGGGAAATTATAATATAGGATCAGATGCATAAGGACTGAGTAATGCAAAAACCCTGGGTGAGCCTTCTTAGCTTGTACATCCACAAAACCTTGGTGCATTTGGTCTATGATATACTGGATATAATCATAGTTGGAAGTAGTATGGAAGCTCTGCATATCTAGTACCATCATTAAAATATCAGAGGTAATCCTCTCTGCTCCTGCATCTTTTCCAAGCACCCTACATAATGCATATGCTATGTATTTGATATAAAAGTTCATATCTTTATAAAAATATGAGGCCACTCCTGGTAGGGGTACTCTATAGGATTTCATTTTCTTGGGGACATGATGATCCTTGATCTCCTTAGCAGCAACGCCAGATTATCTAATGTCTCTATTCTCTAAGCTCTTCAGATTTATTTCAGTAGCCATAGGGTAATATACATTGAAGGCCTTCATAAAAGTATTTTGGTCCAAGGTGAGTAAGGGTTTCCCAACATCCCTCTTAATGGTTTTTTTCAAGGGATCATATCTACTAGCCAATTCTAATATGAAATCGACATCAACAAAGATGTCTGGAACTATCAACCTAGCTAGTCCACAGGTCCAAGGGTTTGAGATAGGCATGGGTTCATCTCTATTTTTAAAGAAATAATTAAATAGTGAATATCCCGATGACCTTGGCATTTTTGCATCTCTAATATAAGCCATATAATCAACCAAAGTGTTGGCACTTACCTTTCTATTTTGACTCAACCCTGGCAGTAAAGTGAGAAACTCCTCTGAATAGTTCCTCTTTCCCTTCGATTCATCATCGACATCATCACTTCTTCCACTAGTGGATGCCATACTTTGTGTTTGGGTCATCTTTATTTTTTGTTCTATTCTCAACCCTTATCACCAATATTGAAACAAATCTAGTTGCAAACCCTCACCACCAACTATGAAATCCTCTACAATTCTAAATTCAGCCACTAAAAACATTGTAAATTGCACTCACTGACAAACTCTGAATCACTAATCACCTTTTGAATTCACCAATTGTTGGAAAATAAAATCTTCTTAGAAAATGCTGAACTCAATAAACTCTTCGCTCTGAGAAATTGGAAACTAGTAAAATGAAATGACAATGGACAAGTATACTTATAACTGAGAATTCAATGCAGATGTCTCTTCAAACTTGGCGAACTTACAATTTAGTCATTTCTACCATTAGTTTCACATACTGTGACATCAATTTCTAGTTCTAGCCATGGCATTCAAACTGTTAGGCAATCAATTTTTGATGAGTGTTTTGAAAATAAAACCTTATAAAATTCAAAATCAAATCGAGATCAAATCTGATTGGCTGCATTAACTCATATTATGGCTACTTTTTCCATCTATCAAAATATTTAAAATGTGATTGGTCAGCAACTGTCCATGATGGCACTATAGAAAAGTCTTTATTTTACTCCAGTTAACATCCAGCGACCCAGCAACTGAATGATCTCCTTGTCGCTTAATGTTCTTGCTAACTACAGTTTATTCAAGAGACTTAGCGACTATCATAGGATCAATCATTAGATCAATGGTTGTCATGATGTCACTTAATCTTTAAACCTAACTCTTTATCTTACAAAGACATTGTGACAAAACACCTTCCCGACTATTCTTTTACCTTGGGTTGCATCTGGAGACTCAGTGACTGTGAAATCTCTATGTCACCTGATCATTTTCTTAACTCATGTTTAATCTGGAGACAACATGACTAAACATATTAGTCTCTTAATCATGTGATTACATTATCTTTTAAATTTGCATCTGGAGACAATGTGACCACCATTGATCTCACTTTTCTCAGCATCTGACGGTTGTTGCTAAGTCGTGTAATCTTCATTACATACCCTAATTCTTCATGAGACTTAGCGACAACTGAATAAATGTCTCATCTTCTCCTCTTGTCTCTTAATAGCTTAATACCTTTTGATTTTTTAATCTTATTAAGCGACCACACGACTACCGTCAGATCATATCCCCATCTAATGGTTGTCGTTGAATCTCTTGATCACTAACTTAACCCATATTTCATCTGGAGACCTAGCGACAACACCTTTATTTAATCTAACATCTATCCCCTAATTTATCCAGAGACCTAGAGACCATTGAATCTCCATGTCGCATGATAACTTCTAAACCATAGTTATAATCAGGATACTTCCCAACTACCGTTTGATAAAAAATCTAATCAATGCTTGTCGCTAATCTCTGGTTCTTTCACTTTACTCACTTTTAATCACGAGACTTGGCGACAACATTGAAACTTTAACTTATGAACTTAACTCATGACCATGGGGTTCATCAGGAGATAACGTGACTGAGTAATCTCAAAGTCATCGAAAAAAATAACTAACTCCGCTTTCATTAGGAGACAATGCGACTATCGTTAGATCTATACTTAAAATCAACAGTCCGCATCAAATATCAGAACCATTTTTGCATATTCCATTTTATCAAGAGACTATGTGACCAAGGCTTTTCGCCAAGTCTCCAAATCATAAAGAATATTCAGTTTTTCTTATGAGACTTGGCGACAATAAAAATAAGCACATGCATACAAACTCAACTTAAGTCATAAAAAGGTAATGCATAAATAGAATAGACTTGAGAAATTTTAGGGCTTACTACATTTCGAATGAAAATGACCTAAGGGTTTAGGGTTTTCTAACATTTTCAAAGAGATTTAGGGCTAGAGCATTACTTGCAAAAGTATGAGAACAACTTTCAACATGAATTTTGACCCTCTGAGAAAAAGAATGACAGACACTTCAAAATTTTTTAGGGTAAACACCAAAACAGGAAATACAACCAACAAAACCTTTAGTAAATATTAAAAATCCCAAATACAATAATTAGCCTTTCATGAAAGTACACTTTTTGAGGTTTATCTGCAACTTCTCTTCCTTTAACTTTTGCAATACTAGTCTAACATGCATCAAATTCTCCTCCTTGCTCTTACTTAAAATCAAGATATCATCCAAATACATAATGAAAAAAGTACCTAAGAATTTTTTTAGAACCTCATTCATTAATCTCATAAAAGTAATCAGTGCATTAGAAAATCCAAAATGCATTACCATCCATTCATAAAATCCTTTATTTGTCTTGAATGCGGTGTTCCACTCATCACCTTCTTTAATTCTAATATAATGATATCCACTCTTCAAATATATCTTAGTGAAATATCTTGGTCCACTTAAACAATCCATTAAATCATCCATGCTTGGCAAAGGAAATCAATATTTAATTATGATCTAGTTGATGGCTCTAGAATCAATGCACATTCTCAATTGTTCATCTTTCTTTGGTGCTAAAACTGCAGGCACTGCACATGAATTGAGACTTTCTCTGATTAATCCTCATTGTAAAAAATATTATACTTGTCTATTGAGTTCTTCATTCTCTGTTGGTATCATCTTATATTTTTCTTTGTTAGGAAAATTGGCTCCTGGAATCAAATCCATCCAATGACTAATACTCCTCATAAGTGGTAATCCCCCAGGAACATTATCTGAGATGATGTTTGCATACTCATTTAGAATTCCAATGATTTCTTAAGGATGTTGATCTTCCACCAAGACAATTTCCTTAGACTTCTTGGGTACTAAAGGAAAACACACATTATCATGCCTCATGCCACCCAAAAACTTCATGTCATCCACTAAACAAATCCTTGCACCGGTACACACTATAGTCTTAAGAGGCTCCTCTTAAGGTAACCAATTTTGCTTCATTCCATTAATAGTAATGGTGTACACATTCTTCCTACCATCATGTATAACTTGTCTATCATACTGCCATGGTCTACCCAACAAGATATGACACACATCCATAGGAATAGTATCACATAAAAATTCCTCATAATACTTCCCAATATTGAATTTAACTATGCATTTTTCACTTACTAGTACCTTGGGTTCATCTTTTATCCATGCAATCTGATAGGGTCTAGGATACTTTAATATTGGAAACTTTTGTTTGTTAACCAAATGCTTCGAGGAAATATTATTATATTTTCCACTATCTATGACAACATTGCACACCTTGTCTTTCACCTTGCATCTAGTTTGGAACAAATTCTTCCTTTGTAAAGGTTCTATATCTTGCTCTCTATGATATAGGGTTCTCTAAGTTATCAATGTTGCTCCATCCTCTTCTTGATTGTTGTTTAGTTATCCAATGGAATCCTAATCTACAAATTTTGTTTGCCTACTGACTTATGCTTTATTCTTAGAGTTTCCTTGTTTGCATTTAAAGTCTCAGTGCCCTTCTTTGCCACATTTTAAACTAGTGCCACTAAACTTACTTCTATCACCACTACTTTGTCCTTTACTATGATACTAACTCCTATCATTCCTTCGGTAGTGATCATTATCCTTAGCTTCTGACCCATTTCTACTCTGATCTGCAAAATATCTACCTTCTCTAGCATTGGTACTAGATCAACCTCTCTAAAATATTCCTCCTCTACCTCTTTTCCTTTTCTCATGCCTTTGATTCAAATTTTCTTCAGACTTCAAAGATGACTTTTAAGAGTCTTCCACAACCCTAATCTATATCAGACTGATTTCATCCTATATTGACACCCTTAAACCATTAAAGTAGCAAGAAACTTATTGAGCTTCATCATCTATATGGCCAAATCTAATATTCATCTTGTAAAATTCCTTAGTGTAACTCTTAACACTTAAGTCTCTCTGCTTCAAGTTATGCAACTTCTAAAATAGACTCACTTGGTAATCCTCAATAAAAACTCAGCCTTTTAATTTATTTACCATTCTATCCCAAGATTTTATCTTATCCTTAACCCTTCTCTGCTGATCTATTTGTAAATGTTCTAACCATAAGGATGCATGTCCTTTTAACTTGGTACAAGAATTTTTTTTCTTCTTCTCCGCTCTAGTTCCTTCAAGTTCAAAGTACTTTTCCATCTCTGTGATCCAATATATCAATTCATCAGAATCTAAGTTACCATGATAATAAGGTGGATTGAAATGAGGTCTCTTATTCACATTATTCAAAGCTCTAATGAACATATTTTCTTCTTGATTCAATTCATATGGTGCCTCATTGTTTTCTCCTTCCCCTTCCTGATTCATATTTTGTTCATCTCCTTCTTCATCACTTGCATCTTCTATATGTTAACCTCTCTTCTAAGAAGTTTCCACCACTTCCAATCTTGCAGAAATTTGTCTCAAAAATTCCAAGACAACTAGATCCACATTCCTTGCTCCACCTCTAACATTTATCATAGCCATCTTCACAAGCTTCAACAGCTTTAGGTAAGATCCTCTCTTATGCCACCTCACAAGAAAACCATAGGTTGAAAAACCTTGCTCTGATACCAATTGATGTAATCAAGGATAGTGGGAACTCACTGAGTCCAACCAATCCTTGTAGCAAGAGTCACACAACAGAAGCTCAAAGAAAAAAGAGACAATAAATGCATAATCAACCCTCTTATTTGTTGGATGGTATCATATTTGGGTACTACCAATGCTGTTGATATTCATGTTTTGTCACTGATGTCAACATATATTTCTGTGGAGTGAACATACTGGTTATTACTATTATATTTGACTGACAGAATTGTACAAATGATGTATGAATGAATAAGAATGATTGAAGATAAGGATATGAAGAAGGATGTGTTATGACCTTATTCCTAAGTTCACTTGGATTAATATTGCATATTGGTAATATTACAGATGTTTTAGTGAAGATTAATTTCTGGAATATGACAGTGATTCTTGACAGAGTAGGTCTTTGTGTTTTGCATATATCTTACTGACAAAGATGTTTCAAGTGATGCACACTTAAGGTATGACAGAAGACACATTGAGGAATGTTCATTGTTGATCGATTCTCATGAACCTATTGGTGACATCTGCTGTGATGTGTATTCTGAAGGAGACCTATTTGGTGGCTGACTTCAGTAATGTAGTGTGTATTATGGATTGTGAGTGTGGATTATAGATCTTGCAGTATATCTGATGTATTGTAATTGATGTTTACTTGTTTTGGGTACCTTGTGTATCTTAGCAAGGAGTTAAATAATTATTTTTATATTAGAAAATATTAATTGGCCGACCTAATCAATTATTGTAATAGGGTTTATATGTGAGATCTTTTCTTTTGAAAATATGTATGTGTTGATGTCTAAGTTTTGTTGATCATTAGTGTCCCACACTTAGTCATTTATCTAGGCAGGTTAGTCAGTCATCACTGTGACCGAGCTATCCAGTATAGGCCGAGCAGTAGTCATTGTCAAGGAGATAGTAGTTTTCGAGTTACACAGAAGCCGAGCATAGTTGATCAATCCATGCTGAGTGCTAGAGTCTTCATATGTCGAGAAAGAAAATTTTGTCATACATGTCAGGGAGTGCACAAAATTCAAGGTAAACTATTTTGGGCCAACTTGTTTGAGTATTTAATGTTTTCAATGGAGTTAATTACACATTAAATCATTGATCCCAATACGTGGCATGGAACCAATCATAAATTGGAATGCCCAAGTGGCATAAGTATTTGATCTTGATCATTGATCTAGATCTAGATGCCAAATCCATAAGGTATATAAGATTGCTTATTACCCTAATTTTGCAAGCAGTGTGAGTTCATACATGAGAGATGTGCGAAGCATTGTTTCTGAGTGAAGAAGCATAGATCTAGCATAGTAAAAGAGCAATGATAAACAGAGAAAAGATATATCAGATTATTAGATTAGAGAAGGTATTGGAAAGAGGAGATCTGTCATCAACATCTGAGTGCATATCGAAGCATCAGATCTTGAGATATTCTAACAGGTGTATCAGGTGAAATCTCTTAACAGAGTGGTTCTAACAAACCTTTCTAAATCTCTTAGTCGAGTGCTTACTCTGTTGTAAGTTTAAATCCTTTTACAAGGTATATTGTAATGATCTATAGCTCTTAACTGGGAAGACCTTTAATCAGGTAGATCATCAAGTGTGATCAAATTTTGTAGCCTTAACAGACACACTTTATTGCCGCAGTATTGAATATTTTGTGGGTGTCATCCCCACCTCAGTTTTACCTTCTTGGGTTTGTGGGTTACCAAAATTTTGTGTCTTGAGTTATTTATTTTATGTTATGGATGCTACTAGTTTCTAGATCAATTATATTTATGCATGGGTGTGGATCTGTTTGTTTTAAAAGCTAAAATTTATAAGATCTAATTCATCCCCCCTCTCAATATCTTGCTTTCCCATCTTGTATTTACAACAATTGGTATCAGAGCACGGTTCTCCTATAAATAGGTTTTAATCAACTTGAGAGTACAAATCTTGAGATGGAGGTTTACAAATTGGGTAAAGTCATTGAGAATAAAAAGATTGATATTTAGCTAGCATTACATTAGCTTGAAACAACAAGACAGGAACTGAAGAAATCCTTACAAGCAAGCAAAGATTTGGAAAAACAAATGACTGACACTCATTATCAAGAAGAAGACGCTGCAAATCTATTTCAGAATGGAAGCTCTACTGAGAGCGATGCAGCAATTTCAGATCTACTGGAAAGGAACAATACATTGTGTGAAGAAGTCAGAAACCTGAAAAGAGAACAAGAAATGCAAACAATAGGACTATTTGAAGTAGTCGAACAAAAGAAAAAAGATGAAGATGACAAGGCTATGGCTGATGAAGACAAAAGAGTGATGACTATCAAACTTTATGAAAGGACACATGATGTACAAATGATGATAAACAATCAGGTTGACATGGTGAATCAACTGCTACTTGTGAATCAGGAGATCAGTAGGGAAGACATACAAATTGTGAATCTGAGATCTAAAAATAGTCAATTGAAAGATGAATTGAGATCTAAGAAAGAACTTAATGAAAGATTGAATAGACCTAATGAAGCTTTTAATCATTTTGAAAACTTGATGGAAGCATCAAGAAGATCTAAAGATTCTTTTGGGTTAGGTCATACCGAACAAAAGACATCTTTTGAGAAATGAGAATCATCTAAGACTGGTGAAAGGAGGAATGCAAAGACAAAGAACATCAAGCATGTATGCTACCACTGTGGAAAGCTAGGACACAAAAAAAACATCTATCGAAGCATGAATGGTAGTTCCAATCCTAAACCTAAATTTAATGGTTATTTATTTAATTGTAAGAATTTTGGACATCGGGCACATGAATATTAGGCAAAGGCAAACAATGCACCTCCCACACCTAGATTCAATGGGTATTGTTACAACTGTCAGAAATTTGGACATAGAGCACAAGATTGCAGATCTAATTCTAAACAACAATGGACATCAAAGACACAAGAAAAGAACCAAGGAAAGGTAACACTTATAATTGGGATTACAACACATGACATAGATTTCATTACTGTGGTGAGTATGGGCATGTTCCAGAAAATTGCATAAAGACACATTTTAGAGGAAAATATAAGAGTTGGATGAATGGAAGCCTAGTTTGTTATAGCTGTCTAAAAAATTTTCATACTAGGAGAGAATGAAAGATAAGGGTACCTGTTCCTACTATTGAGAAGATTAGAGCACAGATGAACCAGACATGGACAAGGAAAGTAGATCCATGCAATAGTGAAGGTACTACAGTCGAGGTCACCCAATCCAATGGATCAGGTGATCACACCATCACCAAATAAGAAGAAGAACTATGCGCGAAACTGAATTTATATTTCATATCCTTCATCAATTCCTAACACATAAAAATGCAAAAGTCCAAATCTACATATGATAAGATGCATTAGGACATATTTTGAGACATGTACCAAGCAAAGTCAATATGCACTATAGGTGTTGAGAAACAATATTATTGTGCACTAAGACCAAGTTTCCTAGTGTATGCCAAATTGATATGATTAAGTAAGTTTTGTTTGATGACCGAGTATGGGTTGTGACTGAGAGGTAGGCGAGTTTTGTGAATCGACTGAGGATAGTTGTTTGGCACTCACTCAACGGAAAGAAAATTTAATGCTAACCTAATTTCTTACCATTGGAACCTATATAAAGGAAAGAGCCATTCATTTTCATTCTCACCATGCAATTAAGAATTTCACAGAGCGATTGAGCATTTGTGAGCTTGATTACTGCAAATTTCTTTGAAGATTTCAACAACATGCCATCAACAACTCTTTAGTGGAAAGTGCAAGTTTTGATACTTTCTGAGGTACTCTATTCGTAATCTTTGAAAAATTATTTTTGGAGATAATGGGTGCAAGTTATTCCGCACCAGTTAGTAAAATGGAGAAGGAGTTGATGAAAGTTCAATTGGTTAGGAGCAAGATTTGTGCACCTCCTAATTTCTGGGTAGTGCCTAAAAGCGCTATCCAAGGTGATTTGATCAGAGCCCTATTATCGATTCCAGCAAAGGTTCTTATGATTTATGATATTAGATCATGTTATATGTGCAAAGTGAGAAAAATTGGGGATTATGAGCTAAGACAATCATATGAGAAATTATGTGTTGATGGAGCCCTAAAAGACAAGCATAAACTTCTAGTCGAGAAAAGGTTAACTCGTGCCCTAGATTTTATGAGAGATTTCAGAATTGAATAGATTAAGATTGTCCTTAGCCATGTGCATGATATGAACATTTGGTTGGATAATGGACCAGTTAAGATCACAAAGGAAATCATCAATTGAGTAACTGGTTATCCAAATATCAACGAAAAATGAACCATGAGATGTCAGAGTAAGGAAGCTATAGAAGAAAACATTGGGGCAGTTTGGAACAAAAGAGGGATGACAATCTCTACTTTTATGGATTTAGAGATCAATTTTGCAGTAAAGGTCATAGCTCACAAATTTTATCAGTCAAGCCAAATGGACAGTGTTCCATGTATTGTAGTCAACTAGGCATGGAAGATTGTGAAGAAGGACCATACCTATGACCTTTCCAAGCTTCAGATGACGTAGCTGGCCGAGAACCTTTCTAAAATCCGAAAGGCAAAGAACTCAATGTGTAAGTTTGATTCTCTACTAGTTTGCATATTTTTCTACATATAAAATACTTTTCCCACTTTTGGAGATATTGTGTGGAAGATAGAACGACCAATTACATAGAAAATCAATGTGCTTATTGAGCAATTAGTTAGTAATTTTAACAATGTCACGGGAACATGTTTTGTTGAATTTAAGAAAAATATGATATTGAGAATCAGAATTCCCAAGTCACTGGTTGAGAAACACTACGAGGACATTTGTTTCCTAGTAGATACAAATTTTACCTATGTCCAGGAAGTAGTGCCGAGGGTATCATGGATAAGTCCATTACCTTATGAGGTGAATATTGATGAAATATATGCAGCTATAACAACTCTACTGGTAGAAGAGATTGATGGTTCAACCAGATGTTTTGGCAATTATGAGGAAGCTAAGTCCAAAATATCTATGGATTTGAAGGCTGGAACTATGGAGAGAAAAAGGAAAAATATTGTCAAAGGGTTGAAGAAGATGATTGGAATTGAGGGTGATGAAGAAATAGAGGATGCACCTTTGGGATTGTCAATTGGTCAAGGAGAGGATATAACTAGTGAAGAAGAGGAGAGTGAACCTGAAGAAGATGTCACTGAGAAAGCAAAAGGAAAGTAGTCAGTGGTTGCCAAGGCAACTAAACCAAGAAAATCCAAACCCAAGGCTACCCCTCCTATTGAAAAGTGGCCTAGGACTAGGGTATCAACTATTTCATCTCTTTCTGAGACAAAAAAAGTATATACAAAGAAGAATACTAGAGAAAGTAGCTCAGGTAAAAGAAAACAAGTTGAAACAAAGGCTGTGCTAAGCCAACCTAAGAAAAGACCGAGGAGGAAGTTGATCTTGCAGCATGAAGATGATGAGGAGAAGATAGATATGGATGAAGCCATCAACATACCTACAACATCACATAAACCACCGATCAATATTGATGAGGTGTGTAAGAACATTAGAAGTACAGCTGGATTAGCAAGATTCAAATTTATTAAGTATGAAAAGAAAAGTATAGAAGACAATCATAAGATTTAGGAGGCACTAATAGACATGATGGATATATTTTAGATGACACCTGTAGAGATATGATACCTTGTCCCTATAGAACTCTATGATATTTTATCACAAAAATGACAATATGCACTGATGACTAAAAGACAGATAAGGGAAGGGACACTAGCTAAGGTCATTTCTAGATTAACAAAGAAGCAAATAGGAAAAATTATTGAACAATATCAAAGGAAATTTATTCCCAAACATAGAGCCTATGCAATTTTTAAAAATGATATTGAAGGAGTAGTCCAACAGAGCACTCAAATTGGGAAGGAGACTTTAGGGCTATTAACTAAGAAGGAAAATAAGACAGGTGAATGCACCTCATAATAAATGGAATTGGAAGGGAAAATTTCTACTGGACAAGTACAAACAGAGAAAATTGACAAAGTACCAATTGTAGATCTGACACTGGATAGTCCCATTGTCACTACCCTTGAAGATAATAGAAATTTGGATGTCGAGGATCAGAATGAGCTGGCAGACACAAGTAGGTAATCACCTATTCAAGAAACATAGGCAAAGATAGACAAAGTAGAAGAAAATGAGGTAATAAATGATAATCCACCTATATTAGAGGTTGTACAAAAAATTTTAGATGGGAGTGATAGTAAGATGGAAGAAACAATAAATAAGCCTATAGAACAAGAGGCTATACAAGTGTTGGTGGAGTTGCCACACTCTGTACCATCCACTCCCACTGGACCCAAAAATTATAGTATACCTGATCAGCAGGAGATCTTTACTCAATTGAAAACTGAAATTGAAATTAGCACTGACAAGGCAATAGATAATGAAGAACCTAAATAGAGTACCAGCTCACCTGAGTTTAAGAAGAAGAAGTCACATAAGAAAAAGTAACCAAGCCTAAATGTCACATTGGATGAAGTTATTGTGATTCCCAAGTGGGATCCAGAGAACTTGACATATGAGTAGATTCAGAATCTACAATACCTATTGAAGAGGAAGAAGAAACAAGAGGAAATGAAGAGGGAGCATCAGTAGAAGCAAGTTTTACATGAAATAAAGGATAGTTTTGTTAATGCTTTTGATATGGAAGATATAAATGAGAAAAAACCAATTTTGGAATAGTTAGTTCACATTGTGCAGAAAGTTAATGATGAAAATATTGAGGCAAATGACAAGTTGCTACAATGGTCTGAAAGGAAATTTGAGAACAAAGTTTTGGAGAAGATATCAACAGAGATTTCCATTAAACAGGTTGAAATTTCTTCTCTTATTAATATTCTTGAGGAAGTTGCAAATAATGTCTTTTCTTTGTACAAAAATTTATGTGATGTAGAATTCTTTGCAAAGGATAATCAACAGCTTGTGGAGAAGTTGCAATTAGCTTTAAAGTCAACAGGTAGTTCATTGAGCATGGATTCTAGTTCCAGCTCCATACATTTTGATAAGTTGACTCATACTCAGAGGAGATTAGCTGAGATTATGGTTGAAGATGGAAGAATCAGGGCAAAATTAATAACTATTCAAACTACCTTGATACCTCATCTGGAGGTTATTTAGAAGGAACTTATAGATGCATCATAATTAGTCAAGAGAGACTCTCATCTCTCTACTGCAGATGGTTTGGTAAGTCTAGCTGCTGAGCTAGAAATTAAGTTACAAGTTATGAAGTTTGTTAAGGATAGTTGGGATACAACATTTGCATTAACATTACAACTTCATAAGTCATTTTTGGGTAAGTATGACTTAACCCCTACAACTATCATTGAAAAAAACAAGGGGGAAATAGACAAAGATGTGTAGAAACAGGCATAATATTTTTTGAAGGCATGTATACTATGTAAATATTGTATGAAGTATGAAGTATAATCTTTGGGGGAGTACATTATGTACTTAGGCATGTTTTGTGGATATAAAGAAAATGATAAGTGTTTTTTCCACTAATATCAAAGGGGGAGATTGTTGATCTCTAAGTTTTGTTGATCATTAGTGTCCCACACTTAGTCATTTATCTAGGTAGGTTAGTCGGTCATCATTGCGACCGAGCTATCTAGTATAGGTCGAGCAATAGTCATTGTTGAGCTGATAGTAGTTGCTAAGTTACACTGAAGCCTATAGTAGTTGATCAGTCCATGTAAAGCACCACAGTCTTCATATGACGAGCTAGACAATTTTGTCATACATGTCAGGGATGGCACAAACTTGAAGGTAAACTATTTTGGGCTGACTTGTTTGAGTATTTATTGTTTTCAACGGAGTTAATTACACATTAAATCATTGATCCCAATACGTGGCATGGAACCAATTAAAAATTGGAATTCCCAAGTGGCATAAGTATTTGATCTTGATCATTGATCTAGATCTAGATGCCAGATCCATAAGGTATATAAGATTGCTTCTTACCCTAATTTTGCAAGTAGTGTGTGTGCATATATGAGAGATGTGCGAAGGGTTGTTTCGGAGTGAAGAAGCATTGATCTAGCATAGTAAAGGGGCAGTGAGCAGCAGAGAAAAGATACATCAGATTATTAGATCAGAGAAGGTATTGGAAAGAGGAGATCCATCATCTGCATCTAAGTGCATATCAAAGGATCAGATCTTGAGACATTCTAACAAGTGTATCAGGTGAAATCTCTTAACAAAGTGGTTCTAACAGAAATTTCTAAATCTCTTAGCCGAGTGCTTACTTTGTTGTAAGTTTAAATCCTTTTACAAGGTAGATTGTAATGATCTATAACCATTAACTGGGCAAACCTTTAATCAGGTAGATCATCAAGATTGATCAAATTTTGTAGCCTTAACAAGCACACTTTATTTCTACAATATTAAAGATTTTGTGTGTGTCATCCCCACCCCAGTTTTACCTTCTTAGGTTTCTAGGTTACCGAAATTTTGTGTCTTGAGTTATTTATTTTATTTTATGGATGCTACTAGTTGATAGATCAATTATATTTATGCATGGTTGTGGATCAGTTTGTTTAAAAAGGCAAAAGTTATAAGATCTGATTCACCCCCCCTCTCAGTATCTTTCTTTCCCATCTTGTATTTCCAATAGTATGTATGATGAGAAGGTAAATGTGGAGACATATAAGTGTGGGAGTTGTGAGGCTTGTTTGACTGCTAGATGTAGAGAAGAGTTTGTGATTGTAATACTTCATTGGATTTGACCAGGAAAAGACAGTTTCTATTAGACAATTTACTAGATTGTATATTCTCTATATACACTTGTTTGGATTGTTCATCCTTGAGGGTGGCTCTACCTTCTTTGGGCAGTGTGCCTAGGCAGTGAGCCCACTGTTACTCTTGACTCCTAATAGGGTCTGTTCTTTAACAGGGACTATGTATTGTAATGTTGTAATAAGCTGCTAACATGGATAAATATTTTAATAGGGATACTATACTCTCAGTACATCATTTGTGGGTGCTAATTACCACCGGGGTTTCACCTTTAATAGGGTTTCCTTAACAAAAAGTGTTGTGTTATTGTGTTGGCAATTACTATGTTATCATTTGTACTACAATTTTGGTTTTAAAGTTTAATATTCTATATCACAAGTGATTCACCCCCCCTCTTAGTTGTGCTTGTGGATTGTTATTCCTAACAATTGGTATCAGAGATACTAGTCCTTAGAGAGAAATCTTAATGACTTGAGGTGATCCTAAATATGACATACTATAGGAAGGATAGTCTGAAATTTGATATTGAAAACTTTGACAGTTGGAAGAACAAGATGAGAACACATTTGCTATGTTTGGGAATCAACTACTGGATGATCATGAAAATAAAAGAAAAGATAGAAAATGAGGATGAATTGGAGAAGGATACTGAAGATTATAAGAAGCAATTTTCATGTAATATGGTTGCAAGGGAATCATTGATCAACGCACTTTCTGAAGGTGAATTCATAAAAGTAAAAGACTTGGATTCTGCACATGAGATTTGGACAAAATTGGAAGCACTATATATAGGAGATAACTTTACTAAATAGGTAAAGCTACAAAAATGGAAGACAAAGATGGAACCAATTAAGATGAGAGACAATGAGAACAATGGGGCATATGCATATAGAATTATTGAAGTAGTTACCCAAATCAGAAACTCTGGAGGTACTTATAGTGAGGAAGAAGTGATTTTGAAGATACTCAGATCTTAGACACCTATTTAAAAAACTAAAGTACAAGCTATTGAGGAGATTATACCTTTGACACCAAACTTCACTAGTGAGATGTTGATTGGAAAGATAACTACTTTTGAGGCCCCGGAACTGGGATATTCTTTACCTAAAGTAGAGTCAACATTCAAGGTGCCTATCCATAGAAGAAAAAATACCTTGTCTAGAATTGTGAGCACCAACAATGGTGACTTGAGAGAAGAACTTGGAGACTATGCTGATGAATGGGAACAGATACATGAGGAAAAAATAAAGCTAGATGAAGTGGTAGCCCTAATCACTAGAAGAGAAAAGAGAGGTAAGGGTAAATTTGAAGGCAAGTTACCTTTGAAATGTTTTTCATGCAACAAGAATGGTCATTTTGCATCTCGATGTCCTACAAGGGTTCCAAAACACAAACCTAAGTTTTACAAATCAAAGTATTCAAAAGACAAGGAATGTTATTATGGTAGTGAAGATGTATTTGATGATGATGTTGACTATGATGAGATTGGATTTATTGCTATTAAGGATGATGAACCTATACATGAAGAAAAAGCCTTAGTATCTCATCTTGAAAAGAAATTTGAATGGGTTATAGATAGTGTTGTTCACATCATATGAATGGAGATAAAAATAAATTTATGAGTCTGAAAAATATATGATGTTGTTGTTGTTAGATTTGGTGACAATACTCCTAAGATTATCATTGGAGTTGGATCTACTTCTCTGGATGGAAAGACTAATACTGATAATGTACTACTTGTTCATGGACTTAAGCATAATCTATTGAGTGTTGGGCAGCTAGTGGACAAAGTTTATCAATTTAAATTCATTGATGGGAAATTTTCTATTAGAAGTATATCAGTAGACTTGATCTCATCTGGTACTAAATCTAGAGGTAATGTATTTGAATTGAATACACCTGAAGCTTCTTGTTTTATTGTGAAGGTTGATGACAGTTGGTTATGGCATAGAAGATTTTTTATGTTAACTTTGATAACATTATGAAAGCAAGTATGACAAATACTATAAGAGATCTACCTAATATTTTGAAACCATCTAACACTATGTGTAGAGAGTGCATTATGGGGAAGAAGACTAGAAGTAGTTTTAAAATAAAATCTTATTCAATAAAAGGGAAGTTGGATCTAGTACATACAGATCTGTGTGGTCCTACAAGAGCAAGATCTTATTATGGTGAAAGGTACTTTATACTTTTTGTTGATGAATTTTATAGAATGATGTGGGTTACATATTTGAGAGAGAAATCTGAAGAAATTAACAAATTCAAGTTATTCAAAGAAAAAGTTGAGAATGAATTCAGTTTGAAGATATGATGTTTGAGATCAGACAGAGGTGGTGAGTTTACATCAGATTTATTTAATACCTACTATGAAGAGCATGGAATATTCAGATAGATATCTATACCTAGGACACCACAACAAAATGGGATAGCAGAGTGAAGAAACATAACAATATTAGATGTTACAAGAACTATGATGTTGGAAGGAAAAATATCACATATTCATTGGAGAGAAGTTGGTACTTTTGTGTACACCTTGAATAGAATTTAGATCAGAGAAGGTATAGGTAAGACTCCTTATGAATTCAGAAAAGATTGTATGACTATGGATAGATTGCAGAGATAAAAGAGGTTCCTACTAAACCTGAAGAGCCTTTGATGGTTAATGATGAGATTGAAGATGAATCAATTGAGCTTACTAAGACTCCTAAGAATCTGAGGTGTGTTAAGAAGAATCATCCTGAAGATCAAACCATTGGTAGTAAAAATAAAGGAATGATGACTAGATCTAAAGTAAGAGATGGAATTTTTTTGGTTTCTCAAGTTGAACCAAAAAATACTGATGAAGCATGTAGAGATGAATCTTGGCCTAAAGCTATATGAGAAGAAATTGAACAGATAAAGAAAAGTTCAATACATGAGAACTAGTTCCAAGACCTAAGAACAAAACTGTGATAGGAACTAAATGGGTTTTCAGAAACAAAATGGATGAGGAAGAAACAATGGTAAGAAATAAAGCTAGACTGGTTTGCAAAAGCTACTCGCAACAAGAAGGCATAGACTTTGAAGAAAAATTTTCTACTGTTTCTAGGCTAGAGGCTATGAGATTATTTATTTCTTATGTTGCACATAAAGACTTTGAATTATATCAGATGGATGTGAAATCAACATTCCTGAATGGAGATTTGGAAGAATAAGTATACACAAAGAAACCTGATGGATTTTCTTTGACGGTAGATGAAGACATGGTTTGTAAGTTGATAAATATATTATGGACTGAAACAAGCACCAAGAACATGGTATGCAAGACTGGACAAGTATCTACTTCGTATTGGTTTCAAAAAAGGTAATGGAGACATTAATTTATATTTAAGAATTGATGAAGATGGAATTTGGTTCATAGAAGTTTTTTTTGATGATACCATTTTTGGAGACAATGATAAGATGAGTAGGAAGTTCTCTAAAGAAATGGAAAATGAATTTGAAATTTTAATGATTGGTGAGATGAAATTTTTTCTTGGTTTAAAAATTAATCAGAGTAAGAATGGAAGTTTTATATCTCAAACCAAGTATCTTAAGGAAATATTGAAGAAGTTTGGAATGGAAGATTGTAAATATGTTGGGACGCCCATGGTGACTAGACACAAACTGACTAGTAATGATGAGACTCAAAGTGTTTGTCAGACAAAGTAAAGATCGATGATTGATGGTCTACAATATATAACTCACACTAGATCATGATATTTACAATGCAGTTGGAATTGTGGCAAGATATCAAGCAGATCCTAAAGAGTCACACCTTGCTTCTATGAAAATAATTTTCAGATACTTGAAAGGAACAATAGAATATGGATTGTGGTATGAAAAATCAGATGACTTTATTTTACAGGCTTACACTGATGCTGATTGGGTAGGTAATGTGGATGATAGAAAGAGTACAAGTGGTGGAGCATTTTTCCTTGGGAAAAGGTTGGTTTCTTGGTTAATTAAGAAACATGATTGTATTTATCAGGCTATTGTTGAATCAGAGTATGTTGCTGCTGTAATAAATTATACACAAGTTGTTTGGATGAAACAAATGCTAAAGGACATTGGAATAAATTTTGAAGAGCCAGTGGTTATCCATTGTGATAACACTAGCACAATTAATATGTCAAAGAATCCTGTAATGCATTCAAAGACTAAACATATTTCTATTAAGTATCATTTCTTGAGGGAGAAGGTAGAAGAGAAAGACATTAGACTGGAGTATATTAGCACAAAGGAATAGATAGAAGATATATTTACAAAACCTTTGGCAAAAGATGCTTTTGAATATCTCAAAAGCATGCTTTGGGTGAGAGCCCCTCCCAGTGGTAATTGATTGATGCTGGAATGCATCAGTCCAGTGGACTTCAGAGCTATATCATTTTCAAGACTTGATGTATGGATCTACTCCTCAGGGGGAGTGATCACAGGAACACTATGGAGCCCATTTGGGTGATTTTGCACCTGGCTGTTAGACATGAATATTTGAAAAATCTACACCTTATAGAAGATTATAGATGACTTATGGAACCCTTTTCCATTGTTGTGAAAGGGGGAAAGATTCCATGTGAAAATCCCTACTATTTTGGGAGATTTGTGTTGAGGATATTGAGAAGATTGTATTGAGAGAGAGAGAGAGAGAGTACTTTTTGGGTTGATGGAATTTTCCATATATTTCCATCAATAAAAAAGGGGGAGATTGTTAGATGATATCAAATTTGGGTACTATTGATGTTGTTGATATTCATGTTTTGTCATTGATGTCAACATATATTTGTGTGGAGTGAACAAACTGGTTATTACTATTGTATTTGACTGACATAAGTGTACTGACACTATACGGATGAATTAGAATGATCAAAGATAAGGATATGAAGAAGGATGTGTGATGACCATATTCCAAAGGTCTCTTGGCTTAATATTTCATATTGGTGATGTTACAGATGTTTTAGTGAAGACTAGTTTCTGGACTATGATAGTGATGCTTGACAAATTAGGTCTTTGTGTTTTGGGTATATCTTACTAATGAAGATGTTTCATGTGATGCACGCTAAAGGGATGAGAAAAGACACATTGAGGAATGTTTATTTTTGATCGATTGTCATGAACATGTTGGTGACATCAGCTGTGATGTGTATTATGGAGGAGACCTATTTGGTGGTTGACTTCAGTAATATAGCGTGTATTATGGATTGTGAGTGTGGATTGTAGATCTTGGAGTATATCTGATGTATTGTAATTGATGTTTACTTATTTTAGGTGCCTTGTGTATCTTGGAAAGGAGTTAAATAATTATTTGTATATTGGGAAAGCTTAATTTGCCGACCTAATCAATTATTGTAATAGGGTATATATGTGAGATCTTTTCTTTTGAAAAGATGTATGTATGATGACAAGGTAAATGTCAAGAAATATAAGTGTGGGAGCTATGAGGCTTGTATGGATTCTAGATGTAGAGAAGAGTTTGTGATTGTAATACTTTATTGGAACTGACCAAGAAAACACAGTTGCTATTAGACAGTTCACTAGATTGTATATTATCTATATACAATTGTTTGAATTGTTAATCCTTGAGGGTGGCTCTAACATTCTTTGGGCAATGTGCCTAGGAAATGAGCCCACTATTACTCTTGACTCCTAAAAGGGTCTATCCTTTAACATGGACTATGTATTGTAATGTTGTAATAAGCTCCTAACAGGGCTAAATCTTTTAACATGGATACTATACTCTTAGTTCATCATTTGTGGGTGCTAATTCCCACCGCGGTTTCACCTTTAACATGGCTTCCTCAATAAAAAATATTGTGTTATTGTGTTGTAAATTACAGTGTTATCATTTGTACTATAGTTTTGATTTTAGAGTTTAAATTTTAATATTCTATATCACATCTGATTCACCCCCCCTCTCAGTTGTTCTTGTGGACTGCTATTCCTAACATTATTATCATATAATTAGTTACAAGAAAAAAATAAAATTAGTGATACATTCTAGGCATACAAACCTAATTTGAACCTTCAATAGGTTAACTTTTTATACCATGTGCAATCAGTAACAACTACATGAACCTTCTATAGAAAATTTCTTTCATTTGATTTAAAGATCAAAATCCTATAGGTGCTAAGTCACTTTTTTGTTCCATCTTTTTTTATTATTATTATGGAAATCAATTATAAGAGTATACAAGGCCTTTGTATGCATCAGGTGTGTTAGCGCTATTTAAAAAATTTCATGGTTCTGAGGTTTTATTTTTGGTTTTTGCAAATTATTTTAGGTCTCTGGCCTAAAGCCCTAAGTCATTCATGAAAATCTTGCTAAAACCATAAACTTTCTTGGTAGATTCTATTTTGAAGTTACTTTTTGTAACTTAAGTTTCTTACATCATCTCTTCTAAGTTTTTTTTGAAGCGGGGCCATTTTTTTCACTTAAAAACCTTAGGTTTCATGTTTCCTAAGTCTAACAGGGTTCACTTTAATATTTCCTCATTTCCTAAGTCTTCATCCCTGAAAAAATCTACCCTTTATATCTATCGTGCAACTCAATTTTGATCTAACGGTTGACTTAATGACTTAAAGCAAAGATGTAGTTGATCTATCCTTATAGCCATTAATCCTTAGTGTCACATAACACATGGAGGGACTAGGTTTGTGTAAAGGTGAAGGGTTAAAGATAGGTCAACTTCAAAGATCTAATGGTAGGCATAAAGCCTTGATGGTAAAGTGTGCAAGATTTTAATGTTTAAGGCATTACGATATGCGGCCACATGTCCAATTTGATTAGTGGGACCTGCAGTTTCGAAGCCAAGGGTAAGATTAAAGTGCAGTATAATTAATTTTGATCAGACAACAAGTGTAATGTCTTGAAGAGAAAGTGATCAACATCTACTCATTAATGCATTATGCCCTTGCACCACGTGTCTAAGGTGGGTCATGTTCAACACTAATGAAACAAGTAAAGATCGATCAAGTTCAAGAAGATCTAACGGTCGACTTAATGACTTGAAGAAAAGATGCAGTCGATTTATTGTTCAAGCCTTTAAGCCATGTGGCCACATGTCCAAGGTGATGGTATGTTTTCAATAAATCAGATCTTTAATGGTGTAAATATCTCAATACATAGGGTTTTACTTCTTTTTTTGCACTAGAAAGATGCATGAGGAATGAGGGCATTGTATTTTTCTTCCTTCTAGTGGTTTTTGTGCAGTTGGAAAGTTTAGGAAAGATCAGAGTAGTCATGGCACATTCACTGGTTTGAAACGCTCCAGGATTTTTATCCCACATTATTTTTGTGGAGGAAAAATTTAATATTTTTATATTAGAACACTAAATAGGTAAGTGCATGAAAGGCACACGCCTTTTGGAAGGCAACCTAGTGGTCAAAAGGTGATGTGGAGGCTAGTCAGCGAATAATGGACCAATTTTGCAGGCCCATTTAGCAGTGACATGGCAAAGGTGACACATGGAAGCTTGTTGCGACAGTCATGAAGGATCAAAGGAGATGCCCGTGAGTGAGCAACAATGAGACATGTGAAGGTCTGAGCCAGCCAAGTAGAGAAGTGGTCTAGTGACAAATTTACTAAGAATTAGTAAATTGTAAAAGGCATACTCACCTGAGTCTATGGAGCTCAAAGAAGAAGGAGGATTAAATCCTCATCCATTAGACTCTTCCTTGTTTGATTCAAGTCTTGGGAATTATAGAGTCAATCATTGATGCTTAAAAAAGTTCGTACAAGAAAAATCTCTAAAAGAATGGTGACTCTACTGGGGAGTGTTGAAATAAATCATGTTTAGTTTGTCCTTGACTCTCTGGTGCAACATTTTTCAAATATCTTAATCGAGTTTCAAGTTCTACTGGGGAGAAGTGGATTGTAGCAATAGGGTTTCAAAGTTCATAGTAACTAACTTTCTGTTGTTCCATTTCTTGGTTAGCTTTGTTAATTTTTCCCATACTTGTTCTAGGTGATGACTCTATACTCTATGCATTCCAATGTTTTCATATTGAAACAATGAAAATTCTTGTCTGATTTAAAATGAGTCAGCAAAGAAACACCAGGTCTTACTATAGAGCCAATCTAGAGAAAGATATAGGAGAAGAGCTCCATACACTTGGAAGAAGACAATGGT
The DNA here is from genome assembly GCA_018584345.1 of Thuja plicata. Taxonomy (NCBI): domain Eukaryota; kingdom Viridiplantae; phylum Streptophyta; class Pinopsida; order Cupressales; family Cupressaceae; genus Thuja; species Thuja plicata. The sequence goes on from MU227891.1 coordinate 44,856, forward strand.
CTGAAAGAGGTGCATCAAATCATGACTCCCTAAGAGTTTCAAAAGGAAGAGTAGAAACCCCTGTCCCTAAGAGAGTTTCATCTTCATCTGAAGGTGCTAAGCATTCAAGGCTAGTTGTTACTAATGTTTCTAACACATCTTTTGATCCTTTCAGAGATGGAGTTACTTTTTATACACCTTTTTCATTGTTGTCAAAGGAGGAGAAGAGAATAAAAATGAATAGGAGAAGTGAGAAGAGAAAAACAAATAAGAGGAGAAGAGGAAAATAATAATATATAAGGAAAGACAGTTTTGTTTTGTTGGAACACTTAGTCATTTTTTTGTTAAGTGTTGCCATCAATGGAAAAGGGAGAGATTGTTGGAAAGTGATCAATTTTGTATGATGTGATCTAATTTTTGGTTGTCATTTATGGAGACACATCTGGCATACTAATCAATTAATCTAAAGTTGAGTTTTGGTGACTCTAAAATTGGCTAAGTACAAAAGTAGAAATACAGAGGTATTTTGGGTATCAGAGATCGAGAGCGATGAGTTAAGTAAAGTGAGATTAGAAGAAGATATTATGGGGCATGTGTGACCTCCACCTAAGATTGATTTTGTTTTGGTGATGTTTAAAGTGAGTTATAGAGATTTGAAGATCGATAGACAACAATAGAATAGTGATATAGAGAAGTTGGACATAAGTGACGATTCAAAGAGTATGACATGGACTCCTGGCAATTGGAGTTGGATTATGATTTTTGATAACCTATATTTTGATTATGCAAGATCACTCACTATGAATTTGATATTTAATTTATTAAATGTTTTTTTCTATTGAGAGCCGACTATGTAATAATTGTATTTGAGAGTCGACTTGGTAAAGAAGAAAGATATATATGTATGATCTTTTGTTGAGAAAAAATATGTATGTGAGCGTGTGTGTGAATAGAGTTTTGGAAGTGACATGCAAATGGCATAGAAAAATCTCATAGAGAGCATTGAAGAACTATGACTAGAACTATCTAAGCATTAGTGATGATTGTTTTGTTCATTACATACAACATTTTGTAACAGAGCTATATTGTAAGAGTTGTATGCTCAGTTGGCCCCTAACAGGGTGTTGTATACCTTTAACATGGTTGTTATTCCTCTAACAAGGAAATGTACTATGTAATATTTAGCTCCTAACAGGGCCAAGTCTCCAAATAGAGACAATAGACTTTAGTGAATGCTTGTGGGTACCATCCCCATCAGGGTTTTCCCTTGGCAAGGATTTCCTCGACAACAAAGAATGGTGTTATGAGTACTGTGTTATTTTCTTATTTTCTTTTCATTTTTGCAAGCTTATGGATTATTTATAATTGGTTGAAAAGTTTTAATAAGTGCTATAATACTGATTCACCCCCCTCTTAGTATTACCTAATCATAATAACAAATTTAAGAGGTTACCTAGAATATCCATGAACAATGGTGCCAACTGCAAAGGATTTGGAATGATTGCAAATGAGCTACTCAAGTTTATTCCTTCTACCAACTACAATTGTAATTGTTTTTGTCTTTTAGCACTTTTTGATTTGCCTAGCCATCCGAAGCTTATTGCATCCTTTTTATTTGAGGATTCCAAGATGGCTATTGCATACTATACATAGCAAATTGTATTATATTGTAAAGGATGGTGAATTCACAACTGTGAGGAAGATTTCTAAATTTTGTCAAGTTTTAAGTTTTCTGTCATTCTGAATGTATTGAGAATAGATATTTTAATAAAATAAAATGGAATTTCCTATTTCATATTTATGATGTCTTCTTTTATTTGTGTTTGAGTTCTTGTGTATGTAATTTGTAAGGAATTTTAAATATATTGGTTACAAGGTAACCGTGAGATTGTTTTTGAGTTTCTTTCAAGGAGGGAGTAAATCTTAAAAATAGTTTCAGAGGGATAAAGATTAGTATAAGAATATGATACATGGGTATGGGAATGATAAGGTGGTTTGTAAGAAATTTTTGTGAATGTATATTTCATTTGACTCTTTTCCCTGGATTAGCACTAGTCTAGATTTGGCTAATAGTTATCATCATCAATATTAAATCTAAACAATCCTTTTATATTTTTTTTAAGAACATAGATGTTCATCATTTGTATTGGAGAATACAAGTAATTTTACTGATTCCTTGGAGAGTGAATCATTAGGTTAGCCTACCTAAGTCTAGAACTCAAATAGAAGAAGGATGAGAATCCTTATTCACTGGTATTTTCTCTTGTCAGGTTCATCGCCTTGCTGGTAAATCTCTACATAAGATTGGTTATATTATTTTGTATAATGTGTTATCAGTTATTGCAGTAAGGGGCTGGAGAAATTAGTGTGAGTCCTTGATCCATTGTCAAATTTACTAAGAAGCAGTAAATTTTCAAAGGTATACCCGCCTGAGTCTATGGAGCTCAAAGAAGGAGGATTAAATCTTCATCAATTAGACTTTTCCTTGTTTGATTCAAGTCTTAGGAATCATAGAGTCAAGAATTGATGCTTAACAAAAGTCCTACAAGAAAAATCTCTAAAAAAACTATTAACATTAGTATTCAGATGAAATAAGTTACCTTTAGTTTGTTTCCTAGTAGCAATCATATCTCTTGAGCTTCCAAATATCCTCCATATAAATCCTTTGAACTCTAAATGATAACCTTTGTCATTCGATTGACCACAAATCAAAAATTTATTTGTAAGACCTTCAACCCAATAGACATCATCAATATCGCTTTTACTAGTCAAGGAGATTGAACCTTTACCTTTTACCATGCAGGGTGTATTGTTTCCAAACCTGACCACACCACCATCAAATTCATCTATCTTTATGAACTTACTTTTTTCACTGGTCATGTGATGTGAGAACCCACTATTAATGACCCATTCATTACCATGTTCTATTAGTGAGACTAATGCCTTCTCAGTTTCTTCTTTGATTGCAACAAAAACTATCACTTCTTCATCATTGTCATCAAATTCTTCATCAGTCACACCTTCATCTACTACAACATAGAATTGTTTCTTTCCTTTTCCCTTGAATATTTTGATCTTCTCTTTCTATTCACCATTAGGACACCTGGTAGTAATATGTCCTATATTTTTACATGAAAAACATTTCAAAGGTAAATTTCCTTTATACTTACCAGTACCTATAGGTAGTCTTCTTGCAAGTAATGCTTCAAGTTCTTCTTGCTTCTTCTCTTTATCCAAGATAGATTCAAGTTCCTTGGAATAAATTTTCATGCAGGAAGATTCATGGCTTATCTATTTTCCCTTCTTCTTTGATGCTAATGATAAAGATGCCTTAAAATATACTTCAACTTTAGGCATATTGTTATCATAGTTACTTAATTCAGAAGTGGTGAGCTTACCAATCAACCCATCAATAGAAATAGTATCAAATGTCCTCAATTCTTGTACAGAAGAAACTCTAATGGAATAAATAGGCATAAAGGTTCTCAACATTTTACTTCCCACATCAACTTCTTCAATGTTACCACCAACAACTTTGATAACACCAACTACTTCCTTTATCCTTTGACCATATTGAGAAATGTTCTCACCTTCCACCATTTTTGTGTCATCATATTTTCACTTTAATCTATATAACCTATCTTTTTTCACATGTATGTATCCACCATATATTAGCTTTAAATTTTCCCAAACCTCATAAGCACTCTCAAGTCTATGTACATCAACATATTCAGTATCAGATAGAGTACTTACTATAGCCTATAATGTTTGCATGTTCTCATGTTGCTCCTTCAATTTATCTGTAGTAAGAGTCCTATTCAGAGTTGTATTTTTGTTACCACATGATTTTAGAACTATTTCTCCATTCCCTTTAGATAGATCTTCATCCTATCACTCCATTTTGTATAGTTGTCTTATTTAAACTTATGACCTTCCTTCTTCATCATCAGATCTTTTTCCCAAGCTATTAAGATTACAAAAAAGAGGACCAAGTCTCTGATATCAATTATTAATACTAAAAGGTCCAAGATTACTGAGAGGGGGGTGAATCAGTAATCTATTAGATCTAAAAATTTCCACAATTCATTCAAAAACATAAACCACATTCATAAACTTTAAACTTTATGCATGTAATAAACAAAGAGACCAAATAAACATCCACACATGAAACAAAGTGACACCAATATTTTTCTTGTGAAAAACCTGATTAAGGGTGAAAACCACGATGAGAATTAGTACCGAAAAATATTTGCACTCTTCTAAAATGCACCCTATAAAAGGCCTAGCCCTATTAGGAGCTTATAATGATGCCTTGTTAGGAGTAGACCTTGTTAGGAGTCACCTAGTCAAGGGATTTTCCTCTAGCCATGTTAGAAGCTTTACCCTGTTAGGAGTAACCTTGTTAAAGGAGTTAAACCTTAATTAAAGAGTCACCCGGTTAAAGGATTTACTAATCAATACCCCTTAGGATTTACCTAGTTAAGGAATTTTCTTGCAGAACTTATTAGGATTCAAAGAGTACAATGATATGGGTGTAGCGGTCCTCCTCTTCTTGTTCAAATCCAATTAAGCACAACACTTCTACTTCTTGTAGACAATCTTTACTCTTCACTCAATCGCACCTTCACATCCATGATCTAGTCTTGCATAATTCATCAATTTACATATAAGTACATTGCATGTTCATTAGGGCATTAATCACCTTACAAAATGTATTACATTTGAATTTAATTCACTATAATCATTCTCACTCGATCCTAGAACCCTAAAATGTATTATCAATCTAGAATATTTGATTACAACATAAGGTTGACCACAAGATTCATTGAATATTAATTTAAAATAGGAATAGTCAAACTTTGTTTGACTTCCCCAACACACTTCCAAAAATTGATAGATCTGATCAACTCAAACAATGAAATAGAAAATCATCATTACAAATTTATTATGCCATGTCACTTTGACATCTGGATCATGAAAACATCTACTACAACTGATTGCATCATCACCACTCATCGATCTAACACCAACTTCTCAAACCTATTTAAAACATTTTCTAACTTGCATAGAATGATATTATGTCAACTAAAAATATGCCTTACAATACTCCTCTCTTGTAGCAATCATAGAATAAATACAATATACTAGTCAAGATAATCATTTCATAACCAGAACAATTAATTCCATACAGATTTGATAAAACAATCAAATCATTCAATGTCTATCACTAACTATTCTTCTGTCTGCCTTGTTTCCCTTCATCGATCATAAATTGCTCCATATTTATTTCTATTATATGCGATCATACAAAATTGATCCAAGGAGGGCTGATGATGGGGCCAAGAGCACTCCCAACTACCAAACCACCTTGAAGAACCAAATGCGGAAGCCAAAACAACACAGTGAGAGAAGAAACATTAGATGATCCTTTTTCATTAATTGATCAAACTCATGACATGTCGGGCTATAAGGCCTCCTAGTTTCGACCATATACATTCAATGAATTACAATTTTATGTTCCTACATGTGAGGTCACATACTTGCTTATAGATAATTCAAACCTCAATCTTCTATCCAATCTATCATGCTCTAAGAATTGCCTAAAACTAAGAACAGAGAAACAAATATATACAAGAGTCCACCAAGAGAGGTCGGTGATCAAATCCATAAGTGAGACCCAAATTTAGGTCCACACAGATCCCAATGAGAGACCCCAAATCAATTAAGCCACATAAATTAACTGAAGAAGCCGACCACCAGATCCAAACCTAAAATAAACATCTCGAGCAAAGGTTGACCGAGCAACAGAGTGACTCAGGAAAAGAACACCACGAGAAATAGGAAATAGAACCTAGGTGTTAGAAGAGAAACCTGAGCAACATAAATAAACAAGCTTTCCCAAGCGATAGGGACAAGCATGCCTGAGCGGAAGAACCCGAGGAACAGAGACAAGCATGCCTAAGAAATAGAACCCGAGCAGTCTCCAAACAAACTAAAGAAAAAAAAAAAAAAATTTGGTTGAGAAAAATTGCCAATGACCCAAGATTCTCCTGCATAAAAAATCCATCTAGAGACATCCCCGAGTCTCTAATAATGATCACATTCCAATTCCTACCGCAACAAATAATTCATTTGTGCACATACTTAGCAGTACATCAAGAACACTGTCAACACATACAACACCAAATTGACATAAATGACAACATAATAAATGATCTTCCTAATGATGCAAAAAAACACACACAATCAAATCCAGAAATTCAGCTCTAAATTCAATGGATTGTGGAAATCTGATCGATTTAATTGATCTTCCTATCATCAAACCTATACCAATAAACACTTAATCAAGATCTACATCATTTATGCCAACAATTGCCTTATCATTGCACACCATGTCCTTCCACTAAATAATTGCTTCAACACCATGCCTTTGATGTTTTTTGGAGTCCTTTTCAAAATCATTCGGCCCTAGAAAGTCTCCACTATGGTTTGACCTGAGTCAAACAAAAAAAATACCAATAATAATTCCTTTTGAGAAGTCCGCAATGATCAAGGCAATCACAATTCCTTTGAAATGTAAACAACATCAAATGATGTCGATAATGATCAAGGAAATCACAATGCCTTTATAAATAATGGCAATAAAGATAAAGGCTATACTAATGCCTTTAATACATAGTAATTATAGTGTCCAAACACCAAATTAACCAATATCCCAAAGTCAAAGTAATGCATTATCACCTCATTATTCATAATGATTTATGCACCCCTTTTATACCAATGTCAATTTCTTTTTCATTGAATCATCTTATCATTTCATCATTAACTTCTTATAATTGCATATGTCACTTGGAAATGAGCAACCTTGTATACAAAAAGTTAGTAATAACTTATCCACCTTGTATGCAATAAGAAATTAATGACTTATTAGTGAAATGTTGATAAGATTTTAATTCCTTATTAAAGACAAGAATGTAAAAGGAAACAATATCTTATGAATAATTAGGATACATAATGTATCAAATGACAAGAATGCATGTTCCAATAAAAAAATATAAAATGGACCACCTATTATATATACGTATCCTATAAAAAATTTATGTCAATGATACATCTATGTATATGTATGCAATGTGTATGTCATGTATCAAACTAAAATGTAATTTGCATCAATAATGTGAATCAATACCAATCTAAAATGATGATACCAATAGATACCAATATCAATTCCAAACTGAACAATACCAATTAACTGTATCACTATGTATCATTTCCAATCAGATATAATTGTTCATACTTTATCAACACGTGACCCTACCATCAAACTGTGTTCATGTATCCTATATACTATAGTGTCTTTTGGCAGAAAAGGACTAAAAAAGTGAAAAAAGAACAACAGTCAATTCCCATGTAGATCAAAATATTTCATCAATATTTTTCTTGTTCGCACAACCTTCTACTATATACCTTTCACAAACTTGAATTTTCTCATTTTCCCATATTTGTACACTTGTACTAGACATCTCCATTTCCTTGAACACATGCACTTACTTATATATGGAGCTCAACACTTATATCATGCCAACTAGACAACCTAGAACCAAGTAGTTGGCTAAGGTAGATCATTGCATGTTTCATTTTAAATATATTTTAAGTTATCTTCTATACATTGGCCAAAAACATTATCAAGATCATTTCCACTTAATTTTGCATACTTCATCCAGTCCTTAATCTTTTCCCAAAATTTTAGAACGAAAAACATTCATGTGATGAAGTGGAAATGAACTAATCAACTCTCTTGTTCTAGAGAAACAAAGTAACTAGTAGAATGAGTTACTAGAATAATAAAGAAATACATCTAAAGCATAAAAAATCATGAACATTTGAAGATAGGTGTATCACAGATACCAAAACATATTTTCCAAAGGGCATAACCATAACTTTTTGTGTGGAGAAACATGAAGTAAAATATTATTAACTATATCATAGAAATGTTTGACAAAATGAATCAACAATAGTGTCTTGATGTATAAATGATAGCCCAAACAATATTCTCCTTCATGAATGAAAACAATCTCACCATTTTTCATTGATGAAAACATATTCAAATCAAAAAGAAAAATAAAATTCCATCATGAACACCAAAAAATAACTCCTCAATAATATATCCTTTGTTTTCTTTTCTTGAACTATTTTTTCCATTTCTATTCTCCAATATTCTCCCCCTTTTCCATCAAGCAAAAAGAGTATAAAAAAGATACCAAAAAAATATATAAAAAAGATGATTCATTTACCTTTAGGAAAGATCGCCATGTACTTATTTATAAGTTCTAGATGATAGTTTTTCTAGTGGATGACAATATTTAGTAACATTTAACATAGAGAATTACATTGTACCAGTAGGAAAAGTGCACTATCAAGATCATGTGGATAAGATATGTTTGATTCTTATTTCATGCTTCCTCCACCATATTGATATAATGTTCCAATTTGGCTTCTATAATTTCCTTGACTTTCAAGAAGGTACTGGAAAATTCATCTCCACTCCTTTGTACTTTTATTAGTTTGAATTAGAGTATATTTACTCTTTTTCTCTATATGCCATCTTTATCTACAAATATTTCAAATAAATGTACAAACTAATTTTGCAAATACTCAATAGAGTCCAGCTTTTTATTATGTTTTTTTGTAGCCTCACGTCATCTAAGACAATATCTATATGCATTAACCACAACAATCATGAAAAATCTCATTTATTTGATAAAATCATTCAACATCTCTTCAGTCGAGTCAGATGTTATTGATTAAGTGAGAAGAAGGTTTTGAAAGGACCCGAAACCTTGTACAAAAGATTACATAAGATTTAGCATTAAAGCTACCATGAAACACAAATAAAATAGAAAGAAGCTAAAAAGAATCAAAGCTAGAAACTGAAACAAAAGACAATAGACACCCCAACAACCTAAAAGACCAGAAGACTAACATACACATAGCTAAAAAAAAAAGAAACCCCAGAGAGCATCCTAGTAAAATCTCTTAAGTATATCTATCACTTTGATGATCACGAGGTCCATATTAGTAGCCGCATTCTTTAGCTCCTCAAGATCCTTTTCATTCTTTCCCATATTCTTCTTTATGCTCCAATGAGTTCTCTTTCCTGGACCTGTAGCCTCCTCAGTAGTATCATTCTCCATCTCAACATCCACCCCAGATCTTGTTAGAATGAATTTAGAATAATAGAGAGTGGGGGGGAGGGGTGAATCAGTTATCCTCAGGTCCAGATGTGCCCATTAAAACTTTATACCAATTTGAACAATTCAGATCTGCTCGGCAGCAATAATATAAAAGTGTGCATTTTACTATACTAATAAAATAAGCTTGCAAAAAATTAACAGTAAAACACAACATAAACATTCACACATTTTGACACCATGATTTAATGTGTAAACCCAATATGGGAAAAACCACCAGTAACATGCTACCAAAATTTCACTCTTTTAAAGTGAGCTTTGTTAGGAGCCAACCCTGTTAAAGGTTACAAAACACACTGTCAAATGTGACCTGGTTAAAGGATTTAATCACCCTGTTAGGAGTGGCCTTGTTAGAGGACTTAGAATATTCTAATCTGAATGTTACCTTGCTCAAAATATTTATACAATGACTATTAGGTCAACCTAGTTAAAGGATTTGAACTGATACAATGGTTAAAAAGTAATCAGCAGGTGTGATTTGATTCATACAACTTACTTTGCAAATCCAAATACAATTTAGCTCTAATGCTAATTCACTGAGTGGCAACCATTTTCATTTCAATCTTCAGATATGCTTGGAAATCCATCAAGCAATCTCTCTACTTCTCTGCTTAGCCTTCTTTGCTTAGATTTTTCCAGTCAGTCAATTAACCATGCAATCCTCTTGCATACTCTGCATACATAGCTCTCTATTCCACACTTCATGAATAACCCCTTGAGGTTATCATATACCTCTTCATTTAGGTCAGATGCATCTTTTGCCTCTTAATCATGATTGTAGATCTTAGGTTAGGTCAGATCCAATAGATCTTTCCATCATTACATTTAATTTATTTCTCCAATATAATCACCAATTAAATCTTCAATCCATGCATAAATAATGGTTTCCCATGCATTTAATTAATGAGGACCAAAATTAAATATCCATAACAAACTTCACATATTTCAATAAATTCAATAATTTTTTCCAGAGATCTCAAATCTCATTAATTACCAAAATACTGTTGCTCAACCAACACTGTGTTCTTCCGCTCGGTCATCTCTATATTCCTTGGCATTTCACTGGTGCTCGGCCATTACTGGCTTCACTCGGCATCAACTTTGATTTTCTCGGCATCAACCTCATAGTGAACAGTCAGTGAAAGATAAACAACATATCACTTTGCCAATGTGCCAAATGATCAAGTACCCTTGTGTTTACTCATAACTCAAACATTTCCCTCAATCTTCTTGTTATCCTCATCTTCAAATCAATAGATATGGTACTCAAACAAATAGCAATAGTCTTACCAATTAAGGTTTGACATCAATGACAAAACAACAATTGTTTCCACTACAGCTTTTGAAAATAATATTTTTAACAATCTCCCTCTTTGGCATTGATGGCAACACTAAACAATGAAACAATAATTTGCAACCATAGTTACCATACAATCCAAAAGTCTGCCTGTGTTCGTTGATATGATTTTTTTTTTAGTAATGTCTTTAGGTTCATTAAGATTCTCATCTAGTAAAAATTTTCTCCCTCTGTGTCTGTAATCACACTAATGTCTTTTTGTTTCTGTTAATCAATCTCTTTTTATTAATTTCTTCCTTGTTCTTAGTAAACTTCTCCCTCTATCTTTCTCAGTATATTTCTCCCTCTTTCAGTGAAATTCTCCCTCTTTGACAACAATGCCAGAGACATTGACATCTTCATTATGCAGATTCTCCTGTTCAAAACACTGTATCATGTTGTTTCTATTATCTTACTTATGACTGATTTTCTTTTATTGTCCTTGTCTATCTTTTACAACTTTAGGCAGCATCCTAAAGTGTGACTACCTGTGCATTAATGTGAAAGATATTTTGAATATACCATTTGATGCAATAGTACCATTCTGAACTAATTAGCCTCAGTTAGGGGAATCACCCATAATTTACCTCACAGATACTCATGAGAATCCTTTGGTAGTGCCTTTGTAAATATGTCTGCTAATTGTTCCTTAGTATTCACATACTCCAGTCTCACTTCCTTCTTCTGAACTAGCTCCCTCAAGTAATGATACTTTATAGCTATATGCTTTGTCTTAGAGTGCATTATAGGGTTCTTAGAACTATTAATGGCACTCATGTTATCATGATATATGACAAATGGTTCTGTGATCTCTTCTTTCATACCTTTAAGTAGTATCTTCAACCATACAATATTTGAGCTATTAACTACTACTGCCACATACTCGGCTTTAGCTGTAGATTGTGAGGTGTAGTTCTATTTCTTGCTTGTCTATGAAACTAATCTGTTTCCCAAAATAAATGCTCCTCCTGTGGTGCTTTTTCTTTCATCAACATTTCCAGCCCAATCAGAATCAGTATAAACTCTGAGTTCAAATTTATCATTCCTTTTGTAATACAGACCATAGTCATCTATTCCTTTCAAGTATCTCAGAATCCTTTTTACTACCATCATATGAGTTTCCTTGGGATTGGTAGAAAATATAGAAACAATTCCAATAGTTAATGCAATATCAGGTCTACTATGTACAACATATTGCAGTTTTCCAATCATTGATCTATATAGTGTTTGATTTACTTCTTTTGTCTCATCAGTTTTGGTTAAATTTTGTTCAGTAGCCATGAGTGTACTCAATGGTTTTGAATCTTCTATTCCAAAATTTTTTAGTATCTCTTTGACATATTTTGATTGAGTAATATAGATACCTTTCTTCATCTGATATATTTGTAAACCAACAAATTTTTTTTATCTCACCAAAGATAGACATCTCAAATTTAGTTTGCATCTCCTTTGCAAATGCTTGACATAACATATTTTGTCCACAAAATATAATGTCATCAACAAACATTTCAGCTAATAAAGTACCTTTACTTTCTTTAAATACAGATTGCTATTATCATTGGTTCTAGCAAATCCAATTTTCATCAGATAGTTGTGCAATCTCTCATACCATGCTTTGGGTGCTTGCTTCAGTCCATATAGTGCTTTGTGTAATTTGCAAACCATATTCCTTTTGATTGAGTCAACAAATCCATTAGCTTGTTCAATGTATACCTCTTCTTCCAATATACCATTTATAAATGTTGACTTTACATCCATTTGATAGACTTTATATCCTTTGTAGGCTACATATGCAAGTAAGGTTATTACACCTTCCAATCTTTCAACTGGAGTGAATGTCTCTCCATAGTCAATTCCTTCCTCTTGTGCATAACCCTTGCATACCAGTCTAGCTTTATTTCTTGTTACCTCTCCATGTTCATTTAGCTTGTTTCTGAATACCCACTTAGTACCAATTACATTTTTATCATTTGGCCTCAGTACAAGTGTCCAAGTATTGTTCTTTTCAATCTATTCAATTTCTTCGTTCATGGCTTGAATCCAGTCTTCATTGTCTAATGCATCTTTTACTGTTTTAGGTTCAAAGTCACATAACAAGAAGGTATCTTCTCTCAATTTGCTTCTTGTCATGACTGCAAAATCCTTTGCTCCTATGATTTGATCAGGTTTAAGTTGCCTTCTAACATACTTTGCCAAAGTAGGTTCTTTCTTTGTTTCAAATTGATCATTCATGTTCAATTCAGGTTGAAACTGTGACTCTACATCTCCATCAGATAGCTCGACAGTCACTTCCTGTTGCCCAACAATTTCATTTTGTGTCTCAGCAGGGGCAGTCTGTTGCTCGGTAACTTCATTCTTAGTTTCATTAGAATCTTCCTCATCAGGATAGGTGAATGATTTGTAACTTTCAGGTTCAGTCATGCTTTCAGCTTTATTTCTTTCTGCATATTCATTAATTCTAACATTTGCACTTTCCACAATTTTGTTAGTGTTAGAATTCAAACACTTGTATGCTTTACTTTTAGTTGAATATCTAAGAAATATGCCTTCCTCACCTTTAGCATCAAGTTTTCCATTTCTTTTATCCTTCAGTATAAAACATCTACTTCCAAAGACTTTAAAGTAGCTTACACTAGGTGCATATCCATACCATAGCTCATAAGGTGTGGCATTTGTACCTTTCTTGACTTGTACTCTATTCAGGGTGTAGAAAGTTGTACTTGCAACTTCTCTCCAATATTTCTTTGCAACATTTTTCTCCATCATTAGTGTTCTGGCACAATCCATGATAGATCAATTTCTTCTTTCAGCTATACCATTTTGTGGTGGAGTCCTAAGAGCGGACATCTGTCTTTCTATCCCTCTATCATTTCAAAACTTGTTAAACTCATTCAAAATAAACTCACCTCCTCTGTCAGATCTCAGACATTTCAGACTCTTACCTATCTCTTTTTCAACTTTTTCCAAGTACCACTTAAACATCTGGAATGCATCAGATGTTTCCTTAAGAAACATAATGATGGCATGTAACTGATTGAATGTTTGATAATGTCAAGTTGAAGATAATGCAAGACATTAAAACAATTAATGGTTTGTATTGTCATTTATGTCAACTTGATATCATCTGTATGGTCATGTATATAATGCCAAAGAATTCAGAGATTCAATGGAACAAAGGTTATGCTTTCAGCAATCCATAAATGTCAAGTATTCACAAAGTGATAGACAACACCCACAAAGTGCACACCATCAATAAAAGCAAAATAGAAAAGTCACAGTGATACCCGACGAGAAGAAGACAGTGTTGCCTGAAAAAGAAAAACCACAGGATGCCCAACAAGCTAAAAAAATAGTTGCCCGATGAGTAAAATCCAATGATGCACGAAGGAAAGAGATCCCAAGGCTAACTAGAGTCACACCGATGGAACTATCAGTTGTCACCGATGACTAACTACAGAGTTGACCAACAAAACAGAGAGTTTAGAAAATGACAAAATATCTAGCTGGCAAGAGCTAAAGATAGACTTAACTGGTTGTTTTCTTTGTTTTATTCGACCAGAGTTAAGTGATTGATTTAAAGAAGATTTGTACACTTGGAAAGAAGATAACTACGAGACAAATTAGGAGTTATGCGTTAAATCAGATTGGCTGGATTGTTTTTCATGCCAAGAATCAAGAATCAAGAATCAATGAATATCATGTCTATATAAGAGACAAGATTAATTCATTTCCGTATGCATGGGAACAGGATTGAATAGAAAGAGGATGTTGAAGAGAAACTAATGAAGAAGAACTTCATACAATCCTGATCTATCAAGCTAAAGGAGAGCTAAAGAATTTTATAGACATCGATGAACAATGAAGCACAACATCACAGAGGAGAAAGTGTGGAGCACGAAGAATTGAATTGATACATTGATCAGAGAGGTAATGTACTTAAATAGATCTAAAAATCTACAATTCAAAGTTGGATTAGAAACAGGTCATAGTGTTTCAGTTTAACCATTGAAGAATCAAGTCTCTTAATCGAGAAGGACTTAACAGTCTTCTATATATTGAGGTACATCCCAAGGAGTGCCAAAAAGGTTGATTCATGAAAGTAGCATTGGACTTTCCCGATACCTATTGACAGTTTAAGAAGGAGGCTAATTCAAGGATGGTAGAAATAGATGACCGATATTAAGTGACAACCTCTTTGTATAAAATCCTCTAACAAGGTCACACTTAACAATGTGTTTGTAACCTTTAATAGGGTTGGTTTCTAACAAGTCTCACTTCAGAAGAGTGAAAATTTGGGGTACCAGTCCCAGTGGTTTTTCCCTTAACAGGGTTTCCACGTTAAAATCCATGTGTTATGTGTGTATGGTTTATTACTTTACTATTTTACATTTCACATATGCATTTCTGGATGGATTGGTATACTCTACTTATTTACTGAGTTTCAGTAAATAGTTTTACTGCTTATCAGTAATCAAGGAGAATAAGGACAGACAAGGAAAACCGATAGATAGTTAAATCATTATTAGTATTTCATGGCATACATCTTGTAGGGACTTAATAATCTGATATTTATTTGATTGGTGGTAAAATAGTTGAAGGATAAATTTTTAGGCCACTGATTCACCCCCCCCCTCTTAGTTATTACTAACAATTGGTATCAAAGCTTGTGTGCTTAGAAGGAAGGTTTCAAGACCTAAGTCAGGATCACAAGATGAACAAACGAGATGTGCCTAAGTTGAATAAAGAAAACTTTTCTTCATGGAAAAATAGGATAAGAATCCACTTATCAGGTATTGGTAATGATGTTACTCAATTCCTAGATACTCAATATGTGTTTCCTACAGGAGTACTAATAGTAGATCAATTGAGAGAGAAACATGAGCATAACTGCATGGTTATAGAGCTTTCTTCCTCACTCTCTGATGTTGAATTTGAAGATGTCAAGGATTGCAAAACTGCAAAGAATATGTCGGATAAATTGAAGCTTGTACATGGAGGTGATACAAATGTTCTGAGAGCCAAGGAAGAAAGCCTTAGAGGAAAGTTTGATGATATCAGGATGAAAGAAGGGGAAAACATCACACAGTACAACACAAGAATAAAAGAAGTAGTTAACGCTATACAAGGAGTTGGAGGTGTGTGCATAAATGTTGTCACACTTCTTTGAATCATTTCATTCAAGGTTTCTCAAGAATGAGGCCTCAAATATCGATCCATAGCTCTCTAGTCATGGATGTGTAAAAATGTGAAATGAAGGCCCTCAGATTGACCTAGTTGTGTCTATTGCAAATACACCATGAAATGAGAGATTCGAATGCATGAAAATGAAATCTAATCTAAATGATAACAATGCATATTAGTCTATGAAAGGAAATATGAATGCAAGATTAATCTATGAAAATAAACATGAATCTAATCTACATGAGTAGCCATGAATGCAAGAAGAATGAGAGAAGAAGAGAGAAGTTGCAATATCCAAGCTCAAGTGCTCAAATGCTCCTCCAAAATTGCTTTCCAAACCTGCAACATAACAATACTAAAAACTCTAATATGAAAATGAGAAGGAGAGGTCTCCTTTTAAAGGAAAGTGAACGATTGAGATTAAGAGGCAAAA
>MU227891.1:101280-123155 GCA_018584345.1 Thuja plicata
TTATCTCCACAAATGTGGAATTACAAAATTTTAGAATTACAATATGCAAAGCCACATGGGCATTCCCCTTACAATATTCTGTAGGACAAAGCCTCAAATTATTACCCAGATCTACCCAGAACTGCCCCGAGTTGCCTAAGACAACACTATGGGCCTTCTTTATATAGGCAATTTCCACCGCCCGAGAAGGTTCCAGAAATTTAGCTCTTAGGGCCGACCAAACTTAGAATTATTTTATTTTTCAATTTAGTACATCAAAGTCGGCTTAAAATAACTTTCGAAACCCGAAAATTTTGAAGGAAAATTATTTTCTGCTATTTCAGGTGGCCCAACTTCCGGAGACCATAAGTCATCACCAGTTGAGCTGATTGACTATTATAGCCCCATTTCAGAAATTCCATGAAGTGCTCTACAACACTTGAGTGAAGCATGTTTCACTCAGCCCAAGTTTCGACCTCATCCGGGGCCTCTAAAGCCTTCAAAACTGAGCTCGAAGTTTCTGTACCCTGTTTTCAATACCCAAAATTTTCAATATCTTCAAAACTAGACCTGATCTAGCCATGAAACTTTACTGGCAGGCTGATATGACTGAGATGAACCTCCACATGCAAAATCAGAACATTCCGAGATTGTATGACCAACTTACTAAAAATAGCAAGTTTCCAAAAATAGCAGCATTGTACAAAATAGCCCTTATTGAATAGAAAAACACATATTTTTCGGTGATGCAAGATTGCCCTTACACCTAGGATGCTCCTGTATCAACATTCCAATCTGAATGTCACCTTGCTCAAAGGATTTATACAATGACTATTAGGTCAACCTGGTTAAAGGATTTGAACTGATATAATGGTTAAAAAGTAATCAACAGGTGTGATCTGATTCATAAAACTTACTTTGAAAATCTAGATCCAATTCAGATCTAATGCTAATTCACTGAGTGGCCTCCATTTTCATTTCAATCTTCAGATATGCTTGGAAATCCGTCAAGCAATCTCTCTGCTTCTCTTCTCAGCCTTCTTTGCTTAGATCTTGCCAGTCAGTCTATTAACCATGCAATCCTCTTACATACACAGCTCTCTATTCCACACTTCATGAATAACCCCTTGAGGTTATCATATACCTCTTCATTTAGGTCAGATACATTTTTTTTTGCTTAATCAAGATCGTAGATCTTAGGTTAGTTCAGATCCACGTATCTTTCCATCATTACATTTAATTTATTTCTCCAATACAATCACCATTTAAATCTTGAATCCATACATAAATAATGGTTTCCCATGAATTTAATTAATGAGTACCAAAATTAAATATCCATAACAAACTTCACATATTTCAATAAATTCAATAATATCAGTGAGAGATCTCAAATCTCATCAATTACTAAAATATTGTTGCTCAGCCAACACTGTGTTCTTCCAGTCGGTCATCTCTGTATTCCTCAAGATTTCACTGGTGCTCGGCCATTACTAGCTTCGCTCGGCATCAACCTCATAGTGAACTATCAGTGAAAGATAAACAAC
The DNA here is from genome assembly GCA_018584345.1 of Thuja plicata. NCBI lineage: Eukaryota > Viridiplantae > Streptophyta > Pinopsida > Cupressales > Cupressaceae > Thuja > Thuja plicata. Next base: position 102,804 of record MU227891.1, read on the forward strand.
ATATCACTTTGCCAATGTTCCAAATGATCAAGTACCCTTGTGTTTACTCATAACTCAATGGTTTCCCTCGGTATTCTTTTTATCCTCATCTTCAAATCAATAGATATGGTACTCAAACAAATAGCAATAATCTTACCAATTAAGGTTTGACATCAATGAAAAAACAAAAATTGTTTCCATTACAACTTTCAAAACAATCTTTCCAACAGATCTATCTTGTTCCATCTTACTGACAAGAATGTTTACATGATCAGCCAAAACTTTGAGGATTTTATAGCTTTGTTAACCCCTTTCCTTGAGGAAGCTTTCCATATTGGAAACCTTCACATCAATTTCATGAACCTGGTCTCAAAGTTGTAGTCCTCCACTAAATTCTCTATATTAGGGATTATCGTATTCATAGCCCTAAATTTTGACCCAAAATCCTTAGTTATGTCCTCTACTTTCCCCATAGCCCGAGTAAGATCTTTCATGCGTTCAAGAAATGACTTATCCTTACCAATCCCCATAGCTTCAATACTAGCCAATCTTTTGGAATGGTCTTATATTTTTTCTTTCGCCTAGTCAATATCATCCGTCATCCACTCCAGGGACTTACAGAAACCCCAGGTTCACTTCTTGACCAATTGGGTAGATAAAAAGTTTCCTTTGACCAGGGCATCCACATCATAGGTATCATTATCACCCTTTTTGCTAACTTAGAGTCCTTCTTTAGTACTAACCCTTTCTACATCTATGTCCTTAGCTTCATTATCACCCTCATCCATGTTATAATCTCTAGAGGTCTCCTTAATTATCTCATCCCCATTACCATCCTAGACACCAGTATAATTATCATTATGATCTTCCTTAAACAACCCCTCCTCAGTAGAAAGATGAGTCAAACCAATAGCCTTAGTATTTTTCCTAGGAGGAGCACCTTCTCCCTCCTCCTCAGCATTCTCTTCACTTTCCTCCTCTTCCTCCAATGAAGATTCAGTAGCAATTTGGGGTTTCTTGACATTCAACTTCTTTCCTTTCTTGGAAGTAGAGGTAGAAGAGAAAAAATTAGCTTTACCCTTTTCCTTTTTTCTTTTTCTTCCCTCTCATGGAGGAGTTAGAATTCCCATCTATTCCAATATCATAGCTCTCCTCCTTAGAAGAAACCCCATCTGGGTCATCTTCTTTAGAATATGGGCCCTGGGAGAGTGGATGTTGTATGTACTTGGCTTCAAGATGGTCATAAATAAGAACCATCAAGCCTTCATGAATATTGGGATTCTCCTACGGGTTCTCCCTAGTCTCTCTTATAGTGGAATTCATGGATCACAATGAATAATAGGGAAAACTGACTTTTTCATTGTGATAAAGTGGTTAAGAAAAACAAAATGATAACCATAAGCCCTGTTGTATCTACCATCAAGGGTAATATAATGGATGATAGAAAAAAAAAAATTTCTCCATACCTTCTTCATATTATTTGGGGTGTAATAATTTTTTATTTTCTTCACCAACCACTTCTTCTCCTTTTCACCCTTCAGGAATCTCTTCATAGATTCCTCAGTGAGATTTTAATCTTTGTACAATATTCTCCCAAAATTTGGTAATCCCATAACCTTATATATAAGGGCTTAATCAATTTTAACAACCTGACTCCCAAGAGTTAGTTTCCCATCCTTCTAGTGTTTAAATAAGAGTTCAGTAATAGCCAAATTATGATCATGGAGTCATTCCATATACTCAATAATATTCGCTCTCTTCAGAATTTCCCATACTTTCTTCTTCTTCCACCATTAATCAAATGACAAAGGCTCCATTCTCTTCCTATTTCCTCCCATTTTACTATTCTTAGCTCTATTATTTTTAACGCAAATGCTTTGCAAATGTCTAAAACTAGGTATCATTGAAATGAAGATTAGCACACATAAAATAACATTTTTCACCCACAAAGCATGTGGAATCATTATCTTACACCTCTTCATACTTTGATAAAGGCTCCCATAATTATCATAATAAATTATCAAGATCCTTGTGAGATACATTGCAATCAGGAATAAAGTACACATTGCTCTCCTCATGTATGATAATGATTTAACAATGCCTTCACATCATAAGGAAAACTACCCTCACCACGCCATCTAGTCGAGTCATATATTTTCCTCAAAATATTTAGCAATTTTTCTTTGGTAGACTTCCTCTTTAAAAGCTTATTTACATGTTCAAATAAGAAATCTAGAACCAAACTTACAATATCATGTGGAACAATATTGTTATAGAACATATGAGTGATAAGAGAATCCTAAATTATGAATTTGTCATACTATGGTCTTGAAAAGTATATATCACGCATTCTCTTTATGTCATATTTTTCTTTAAGTATTGTAAATATATTGTCTACTTCATAAGGATCCTAATTTGAATCTTTAGAAAAATCCTTGAGTGACTCTTATTTCTATGCATCACAAGTTTCTTTATGTTTTTGAATATCTTCAATGGGTTTACACTCATCCAAGTCAATAACAACTACAATTTCCTTTTTAATTTCTATTTTTCTTCCTTTTCTGTCTTGATAATGAGGTGGAGGGGGCCTCCCTATTTTTTCTAAATATTTTATTTTTGGAGGTAGGTTCTTTTGTAGTAGCACCTATCATTGCAATTTTTCCAATCAGTTCTTCAAATGTACCAAACCCTTCGTCTATCAAATCTATAGGGAACTTGAGAGGTTCTTTTAACTGGAATTTCCTAGGAAGAATTTATTTTGTTAAGAAATGGTCTATGTCTGCTAAGAATGTGATACTCTTTATATGTTTTTCTACACAATATACTAGATTTTTGTACCTAGGAGTAATATATTCTTATAATTTAGTGAAATAATTTTTGCATGCATAAACCTTGCTGTCCAAACTATTCAAGTGGTGATAGATCCATTTTCCTATGGATGACACCTCACTCCATATAGTGTTCTCCTTCAGTGGGAGTGAACTCATAAGGTAAAATATCAAGAAGACTAGAACAAATAAAACATGAAAAGTATACCCTTCCTTCTTTTTTAACATTATATTATGCAACAATTGTAATCTCAACAATTCACATAGATGAAAGTATTTATCATTTTTCAGCATCTAATACACAACATATATTGTGATCGCTAAAGTGGAACTTGTTGGTTCTCAAAACTGTAGTTTGGAAAAGAGCACAAATTTACAACATTTATCATACCAAACATATAATTCTTGCCAACATTCATGAGTAAACCTAAAGGGATAATTCAAAATAAAAATAGTTCCCACAGAACCTTCCTTGTTTTAGAAGGAAATCTTGTAGGTTATACTATAAGAAGCATACTTTATTAAGAGATCTGTGATTGCATTAATTTACAATTCTTGTTGATCTCCGATTATACTGGTTAGTTCTACAAATTCCTTGTTCCTAGCTAACTTCATGATTGGTATGAAATTGTAAGACCATTAAAAGGCATAATAAGCATATCTAGGTAGCCACCAAACCCTAAACAATATGCAAACCTATCTAATCTAACATTAGAGCCATTGAAATGGGAATTCAAAAACAATATGTAGATAACACATAAAAACTCCCTTCAAGTGATGCTCAAATTCTCTCCTTTCTTCTCCATAGAGTATATTATTGTTTGTCTTTGTCAATGACAAAAATGCACAAGTGTTGAAAAACCAAAGTTGAAAGCAAGAATACTAGGAGATAGTGGTTCTAACTTGAATGAGAGGATTGCATCTCAATTTATAGAAAATGAGAGACAATTTTGAAAATTTAGACAGAGATGCACAAATTAGTATGCATAATCAATGCATAATTGAGGGAAAATGGAAGAAGCAAATTAATAGGAAATGGAAGCATAAATTAGGGGAAAATGGATAGGGAAAGGTGGAAGAAATCAAGAAGCACATTAATAGGGGAAATGAAGCACAATTAGAGGAGGGAATGTAAGGGTTCACTTTTTGAATTTAAAAACTCATTATTCCCTCAAATTAGGAATTTAGGAATTAGGAAAATCCCATAATTAATAAAGATGAGAAATTAATTAATTTTGAAATTAATTAATTTAGGGAGATAATAGGAAAAGGGAATAAATAAAGTCAACTTATTTATTCAATTGGGACATAGGGAGAAACTATGGGTTAGTCATCCCAAGAGAGAAAATTAATGGATTATTGGCCAAATTGAAGGCATTAATGTGCAATTGAATTGATTTTGATAATATTGATAGGATTATGATAGGTTTGTGGCATTGATGAACTTTGACAATGCGCTCAAAAAATGATGTTTCAAACTAATTGAATAGAATCAATGAACTTTTATGACACCATAGGATTGAAATAGGAATAGGGAAACATCAATGAACTTGGAAAATTTTCCCAAGATAACGTTGATTTGCAATAGCATTGATGAACTTGGACAATACTATCGAATTGATAATGGTAAGTTGATAATGATAACATCGATGAACTTGGACAATGTTATCAAATAGGTGATATAAGGATACAAAGCATCAATGAACTTGGAAAATTGCCCTAGAATGATGACAATATTGATTAGATTTAGAAAAGAGTTTGATTGATTTTAAAAGTGATTTAATGAAGCATCGATGATCTTGGACAATGCCCCAGAACAGTTGGAATGAATCCAAAATGATTCTAAAATGAATAGGAAGAGAATATAATAGATTTCAATTGATTTAGGATGATTCGATATGTTTTAGAATCAAATACGATTGGTATAGGATCGGTTTAGGATTGAATAGGATCAGTTTAGGGTTGATCAAAATTGATTAGGAAAATGATCAATTTGACAAAGAGAATAGAAATATTAGTAAATAATTGAACAATTTTACAATATTCAATGATCGATGAAAGACACAATGTTGTCATATAGTAAATATTATATGTGCAACATAGAGGAATAATTAGATCGCAAAACAATGTTTCAATTGTAATGCCAAAAATTTTAAAACACGTAGACTAGCAGGCTCAAACCATTTTTGGGTGTCTACATTTTTCCCCTCTTTGAAACAATGCGATTGTGAGCGTTGTGTCAAAGAATCTTGAAGAAAATAGCATTAAAACATGCCCTAGTGATAACGGGATACATAGGTTGCGCCATGAGAAATTGACCAAAAAATGAAAGTGATAGGTCAATTTGTCAACAATGACAAGACAAATCCACAACAATGAACGCATCAAAAATTGGAGGTCAAACACAAAAGTTATGAGGCGCATAGTGCAAAAAGCATCATGACCAACACAAAAATAAAAGGTTGCATGTCCATCTAGGAAACCAAGAGGCTATAAAAAGGCTTGGAGAGGGATTTGGAGGTCATTTTTACTCACACTTTTGGAGGAATTTGAGCTCTGAAGAAAGGAGAATGGATCGAGTTCCAGTGCAGAATCAGCATAGGGAATGAGTGTGTAGCTACCGATGGCCAATCGATGCAGAACTAGATGTGAGTGCATCTGATCCTCTCAGTCATTTCTAGGGTTTGCACTCATTTCTAGGCATTTAGGGCTTGAAAATGGGTCAAAATAGGGTCAAATGGGGACCACACGTGCCAACTGCATAGCTCATGTGACCAACTACAAAGCTCACATGCCCAAGTGTGCAACAAGCACACTTGGCATGACCAAGTGTATAGAACACATGATCAAGTGTGTTGCCTACGTAGTTGGTTAGCCAAACTGTGCAGTTGGTAAAGGAAACTACAAATAGGGGGAAAACAGGGTTTGGGGGATCCTAAACCTTCCCAAAAATTCCTAAATAGGTCAAAAACCTAGGATAAGGTCAAAATATGGTCAAAGTTGGTCAAAAAAGGTCCTAGATTAGTCAACAAGTAACAAATAGTACAAAAATTTTACCAAAGTTGCATGGTAATCGGAGGAGGAGCTTGCATTATCGCAGACACGAGAGAGAAGATCGACATGGATGGATATCTGTCATAGAATAAATAGGCATGAGAGGTAGATCCTAGCCTTTTTAGGGCTTTACTATATCACCTATATGGTTGAGATTAGGGAAAATCATGGATTGATTACAGCGCGTGTAGAGTGATGGCACTCAGAGACGAGTTCATTCCACCTACTGACAGGAAAGGTGACTATGACATTGGAAGACGTGTGGCACATCCTCAAGGCTCCTATACATGGTGAGATATCAGAGTATGACACCACAACAGAAGATTAGCCCTGCACCAGTTGTTTGACAATGATGATGAGGACCTAGACATCTGATACTATGAGATCAGGTGGGGGACTATGGCGAGATAGAATGACAGACTGATCATAGACAACTTAGAATCTTGGAGGCACGGGATCCTCCTTATAGTGCACTCAATTCTTAGGCACATCAATCTTCAAATCCCAAGGGTCATCACTTCCCAAGGGACTATTTTCTCTACTAAGACCCACGAAAGTGTGGGGTGTCTTAGTTGGTCTTTGACCTTTTGTGCCAATAGATAGAGGGTTTTTGGATACTACAACAAGGTTTTTAATCAGGGCATCCATTTAGGTGGCTATGCATGCATCATATTAGCTCTATTAAGGAGGTCTCCTAGCCTATAGAAGTTGTATTATGTAGGTTTTTATCCACCACGAGGGTATTGAGGGAGATATTATGTCATCATATTGAAATTGACACCTGTTCACTGTGAGATTAATCGCAATGACATTTTTTATATACCGCTCTGGAAGAGCTTCGATTTAACTTGTTACCAGTTGGGCAATGCCTCTCACCAACTCTGTTAAATCTCTCAAGAGGTAGCCACTCTAGAATAATTATATGAATTTCTCTTACACCCAAGATCCAAAAAGGCGAGGGGAGAGGATACGTTCATATAATTCTTAGGATTATAATCTAAAAGACACTTCAAACACAAAAAGTGGTTCCTTTTAAGCACCAAGATTGAAGTGTTTTTTTTAACTAATAAACAAGCACAAAAGTTTTGAAAGTAACACAAGGTCTTTGTCAAGAATCCTGCATCAAACACACTAGTAGTTTATTAGGTTGTCTTCATCTCTTGATTGCCAAAATGTTATGCAAATCATTAGTAACACATAAAACTTGTTTATCAAGTGCATAAATAGGAATAAGAATGAAAAGAAGAAAATAAATCCTTAAGATAATGCACTGTTACCAAGTGTGCAACTTTCATGACCAAATACACAGAATGACCAACTACACATAATGACCAACTACGCAGAAAGTGTGACCAACTGCACAAAAAGTGTGACCAACTGTGCAGAAAGTGTGACCAACTGCACAGCTCTTGTTTTAGACTTCAAAACATATCAAAGACTTGAAAAATTGATTATGTATGATCAAAATTGGCATGCAAGAGTTAACATCATGTCCTTTAGGGTTCATTTATGTCATCTTAGAAATATTTGGAAAGAAAAAAGCCAATTTAGAACCTTGATTAGTCTATGTGAGGATTTTGAATGATTTTAAAACAATCCAACTATGCAGATCTGCACTTGATCCTAAACCACTTTAATGTTCATTTAGATCACCTAATCAAGTATTCATGTTCATTTTTAGATCCTTTTAAAATTAAGAAACTTGATTTGCCAATATCTTATCAATTTGAACCCTTTTTTAAGCTATATTTGCAACTTGGATGGAATTGAGAACAAATGAAACCACTAATTCTGCATTTGAATCTTATATTAGATGAGATTCATTTTAGGGACACCAAATTGAAAAATGTGGTTGATTTTAAACATCCAAATTGAAATGTGAAGTTCTTTTACAAACTTTAGTGCTTTAAAGCATGACTTAGGGTTCATTCAAAGCTTCAAAATAGAGAGAGTAGGAAGGGAAAGACACAGAAACAAACAACTCTTCCTAAACCCTAACATCAAGATCTCCAACATTCAAAAGTAAAATAATCAACCAACTGCACAAATTTTATGACCAACTACATAGAATGACCAACTGCACAGAATGACCAACTGTGCAACTTTCATGACAAACTGTGCAACTTTCACGACCAACTGCGCAAGACCTGTAATAGAGTGCACATAACCTATAACCAAGTGTGCAGAACTCTTTGAGAACCTGCAAAATGCACAAAAACATAAAAAACCAATCAGTTAGGCATGTTTCATGTTGGGTTCACCAAATGTAAGACTAGAAAAAGGCATAATAATATGTCTAGGTAACCACCAAACCCTAAACAATATGAAAACCTATCTAATCTAACATTAGAGCCATTGATATTGGAATTCAAAAAAAATATTAAAATAAGACTTAAAAACTCCCTTCAAGTGATGCTCAAATAATCTCCTTTCTTATCCATTGAGTGGATTATTGTTGCTCTTTGTCAATGATAAAAATGCACAAGTGTTGAAAAGCCAAAGTTGAAAGCAAGAATACTAGGAGATAGTGGTTCTAACTTGAATGAGAGGATTGCATCTCAATTTATAGAAAATGAGAGACAATTTTGAAAATTTAGAAAGAGATGCACAAATTAGTATGCATAAATCAATACATAATTGAGGGAAAATGGAAGAAGCAAATTAATAGGAAATGGAAGCATAAATTAGGGGAAATGGATAGGGAAAGGTGGAAGAAATCAAGAAGCACATTAATAGGGAAAATGAAGCACAATTAAAGGAGGGAATGTAAGAGTTCCATTTTTGAATTTAAAAACTCATTATTCCCTCAAATTAGGAATTTTGGAATTAGGAAAATCCAATAATTCAAAAAGATGAGAAATTAATTAATTTAGGGAGATAATAGGAAAAGGGAATAAGTAAAGTTAATTTATTTATTCAATTAGGAAATAGGGATAAACTATGGTTTAGTCATGCCAAGAGAGAAAATTAATTGATTATTGGCCAAATCGAAGGCATTAATGTGAAATTGAATAGACTTTGATGATACTGAAAAGGATCAAGATCAATTCCAATGATTATAGAATAGTTTAGGAAATCACAAGGCATTAATGAACTTTGACAATGCTCTTGCGATAATTATTGGAAATGATATAATGGTACCAATGAACTTGGATGACGCCAGAGGATAAATAAAGATAAGGAGACATCAATGAACTTGGAAAATGCTCCTAAAATGTGAAAATGATAGTGAGGCATTGATAAACTTTGAAAATGCTCTCAAAATGATGATTGATGATGAAATAGCATCGATGAACTTTGACAATGCTATTGAAGGAATTAAATGATGATGAGGCATTGATGAACTTGGACAATGCACTCAAATGATGATTTAGGAGGAGGCATTAATGAACTTGAAAATGCTCCTGGGGAGACATTGACGAACATGAAAATTCTCCTGGATTGATGATGATAAGGCATCGATGAACTTTGACAATGCCAGAGGATTGATTGAAAAGATTGATAAGACATTGATATGAGTTTTGAATTGAATGAGTTTGGAATGATCCTAGACCAATTATAAATGTATTAGAACTTGGTTGGACTGATTTAGGATGATTTGACATGGTTTAGGTGTGAATTTGATTGATTTACCCAAAAAGATCGAAGTTATGAGATAAATATTAGAAATCGGTGACATTGAAGAATGCCACAATATCAGTGAATAGAAGACATGTTAAAAGGGGAGCACATAGGTGCGAACCATTTTTAGGTGTCTACAAAAACCGATTGAGCATAAAGTTGTCACAATTTTGATTGCATCTTTAGTTATCCAATATGGCCTATCAAGCCATATGTGATCATAATTTATTCTAATCCATACAATTTTGATTATTTTTTCATCAATTACCATTGGAAATTCACTCTAGGTTTTCAAACCATTGTCACATATCATTTATATTTTATCTCTCAAAAGAGAGTCCTTGAGATTTCTCAACTTATAATTTTCATACTCTTCAAATTCTACTTCAATATATTTGTAAATATGTTCAACATAGATAACCCTATTATCTAATTCCAAAAATTTACCATATAATGAAATAATAATTGGTTATTTCATGATTTTTTTGAATTTTGTAAGAGATTCATCATCATAATTAAAAAGTCTTATGAGATCCATACCTTTTTCATAGTTTATGACTTTGTGGTACAAGATCACCTTAGTCAAATTCATGCCTTATGAAGGATTTTGTAATTGTTTTTTTTTTTTTTGTTTTAATATGTAATAAGGTCCTAGGGACAATTGGTAGTCATTTCAAATCAATTTTTAAGGCCATGAATGCCAAGTGAGTCATATATACCTATAGGGTTATGATTGGGTAAATGTTGGTCAAACTACTCCAATTGTATCCAAAGTGTGTGGAAATTTTGTAATATTTATAATATGGCCTATTTTTACATGTATTTTGGGTTAGAACCAAGTTTGGATTCAAGTTGTTAGGTTAAGCAAAAAGTTGTCAAAGTTGCAAAAGTTGCATTGAAAACTTTTGCCACTTTTTGTGGAAAAAGAAAAAATTTCAATTTCAAGAAGATAACCTTTCAAAATTGGTTGGATACCATTGGAAATTATTTATATATAGTTTATAATGACTCTTTTAAGGTCTAGGAATTGTGTTTGGTGAATTTGGAGCACACGATTAAAATAAAATAATGGATTTTCCTATTCAAATTTTTTATTTTCTCTAAGAATTCATGTGGTCACAAAAATGAGAATAAATTGAAATTCCATTATGGAAAAAATATTTAAAATGGTTTAATTTAGGGGGTTATTATTCCTCTTTCAAATGGTCATGGTGGCATAATAGGAGGTTGATTCATTTGGAAGAAATCTGATGCCCTAGGCCTGACATTTTCTATGTGACAGAGCATTTTCTATGAATGTGAATGCAAATTGGTAATGTTGGGTAATTTTTAGAGGTTTGGGTACTTGAAAAAAATATTCCTTATTTTGGTGATGAATAATAAGTTTCCATGTCATTGGTCTGGTTGGATTAAGTCATTATAAGGTACTTTCTTTTGAAAAGTGAACGAATTAGGCCTAGGAAATGCAAATCAGTAAAAATTTGACCCCTTCCTTACAAAGTAACTAAATGTAATTCTTAGTATATTGTGAATCCCAAAAAGGGCATCTTTATCAACTTTCAGTTTTTTCCTAAAACTAGTACTATGAAACTAATTGCTTGAAAACCTCTTGGATAGGGCTAGTAGGCTTAAATATGCATATTAAAGGAAGGGTTATTAGGGGTTATCTTGGGTGTATGAAAATTGTTGAAATTGGGTGTTTGGAGTCTCTTGATGCTCAAATATTTATGAGATCAATGATCATTTCTATGGAATATTATTCTCTTGTAATTCTCTTTGTAGCCTTGTAGGAAGGGACACCCATCACTAAGTAAACTTGTTTTGAGTTCCATCACAAGTCTCACTTTGTTGATTCAGTTGAAATAATTTGTTTGATTATGTAAACACCTATAATTCCTATGTATCATACTAGTATTAGAGCCAAAATTTTGATTGTGTGAAGGAAGAGGGTTGTGAGTGGTTGAAGTGTGTGACAAAATCCCTCCTAAAGGTACACCCATAAGAGTCACTAGGGAGTTGAAGTTCCTTAGGGAAAAGATTGAAACAATGGAAGCCAAATGTAGAAGGAGAGAGAGGGGTACATAAGAGAGTGACCCCAAGGAGGAATAAGAGGGTGAAGAGGGAAACACTCTAGAGAGACATCAAGAAGAGGAGATGACTCCAGAGGAGTGTAGGCTTATCAATGCTTTGAAATTAGTTAGAGGGGAGACTTCTAATGTTAGAATGGATCTTCCCATATATGAGGGAAAGATGGATGTTGAGGTGGTAATATACTGTATTGATGCTATAAATAATTATTAAGAATAGAAGGAATTACTAGAGGAAAAGAAGGTGAATTTTCCTAAAAGAAATTTGAAGGGGTATCCATTAACACGGTGGAACTACACCAAGAGAAAAGGGTGAAGATGAGTAGATCCATGATTAATTCATAGGAAATTATGGTGAGAAAGCTAAAGAGTCAATTCTTTCCTGTAGATTATGAGGTTCAAGTGTTCAAAATGATGCAAAACTTAAAGCAAAGAGACTTGGATGTGGTAACTTATACCAAGGAGTTCCATAAACTAGTCTAAGGTCTAGGCATGTAGAGAATGAGAGGGAGAAAGTGGCTAGATACCTTAATGGTTTGAAGTTTTGTATTCAAGATTAAATCAGCCTTGTAACACTATTAATACTAGAATAATTCTTTCAAGTGGCATGTAGGGCCAAGGAGAAGGTGAAGAGGAAGTATGAGAAGAATGGAATGGGCAAAGGAATAAAATTCAAAGGTAGAGGATCTTTTGGTGGCAGAAATAAGTCCCAAAGGTGACAAGGAGAGTCTACCGGTAACCAAGAACAAAGTCATGAATCAAGTGTTGTCTTTAGAGGAAGGAGACCTAATGGAAGAGGAAGATAAAATGGACCAGGAAGGGGATCTAATACCTTCTCTTGTATGTGTTCTAATTGAAATCAATTTGGACACCTTTCTTTCAAGTTCCTTGAGAAAAAAAAATATAATTCATATGGTGGAGAAAGAAGGTCTCAATTTTGGAAAGAGGAGGATTTTCAAAGTGTGAGCTAGCCCACAAAATGTGTTTCTCTTGAAGCTGGTGAAAACCTAATGATGTGGAGAATTTTACTCAAGGTACCTACTACCAAAGATCCATTACAAATAAAATAACTATTTTGAACCCCTTGTAAATCACATGGTAAAGTATGCTTGCAGGTAATTATAGACTCTAGATCAATTGATAATTTAGTCTCCTTAGAAATGGTTGAGAAGTTGAAATTTAAAAGGATTCCCCATCCTACATCTTACAAAGTATCTTGGTTGAGTAACGACCAACAAATCTTGGTGAATGAGCAGGTATGGGTGGAGTTCAATATAGGAGGTTACAAGGATAACATTATTTGTGACATCATCCCTATGGATCCTTATAATCTACTACTAGAAAGGCCCTATTAGTATAATAGGAAGGCCAAGCATGATGATAAAAGAATCATTATGTTATAGAGAAGGATGGTAAGTCTTTAAATCTAACCCCTCTACTCGACAAAGACCAAGATAGGAACATTGGGTCAAGTGTTATGGTGGTAGGAGAGAAGGAATTTTTTAGGTCTTTTAAGGATGAAGAGGGGCATGGATTTTCTTTTATTATTAAAGCCAAGATAAAGACTAGCCTTGAATGAAAACAAAGTAGGAACCATTCCTTGTGAAGTTCAAACCTAGTTGGAAAGGTATAAGGGAAAACTTAGTAGATGGATTGAATAGTTATTTTCCTCCAATCAGAGATATAAATCACCATATTGGTCTAATCCCTAGTGCTACATTGATGATGCAGTCAAGACTAGAGAGATCTCAAAAGAGATGTCTAGACTTGCAGCCAAATACAAGAACAAAAGAAACAACCAATAACATAAGAATAAGAACCAATATAAGAGATTTATTATCATCACTATCAATTACATCCCATGTGTCAGGCTATAAGGCCTTCCTGATTATAACCAATTACAAAGAGTCATACTAAGAAATATTACATATCTTCTACAAGCATCAAGCCATTTACCTTCTGCCAAGAAATATGACTCACAATCCTATTTCTTAGATCCAACACTTAGATCCCATCTCCCTCTCTTGATGCCCTAAGCTAATAATAGAATGCAACTTAAATATAAGAGGCAATCAATAGGTCAACCTAAGATCCATAATTATATAGCATTGGAGAAACCCATGACCCATATTTAGGTCCACACAATCCCCAATGAGAGATTCATCATTAATATCATGACCCAAATTAAATTCATAACTCGGCCAACAAGTCAACCTGAAAATCCATCGAATAAAACCCTGTCAGTGAAAACACCACCGAGAAATAGAGACCAGCCGGTTAAGCAGAATCAAGCCAACAAAAACCAGTCAGTGAAGCAACCAAGACAACCAAACCTACTCAGAGTAACAACCTAGTAGAAAGAACAAAGCACCAAGTCACCAACAGTAACCGAGTCACCAATAGTGATCAGGTATTGAGAAACCCGACCGAGAGGAACACCTCCTTAGTCACCAAGTTGACCAAGCACTGATCATCAGGAAATCAAGCAATCGGGTACTCCTATAAGCTACCAAACTCCAAAATTAAACTTATTTTTGTTTGATACAAGATTGTTAATAATCCTAGGATGCTCCTGTATCAGACACCTAAGGTAAAGGAAGATGTTCCTATAAAGGAAATAATGAAAATATTAACGGAATTAGAATAGGTATTCCATACTTGTTCTTAACCTACATCTCCTCTTGTCTTTCATCCCATGATATCTTCACTCTGACCATTGTCCCAATCAAAAATTTTACTTGCCCTACATTTTTCTTAGATCTCTAGTCTGTAACTGACAGTAACTGACTTTGACCATCCTCTGTCTTCTTCTTCTCTCTTAATGTACTTATGATACCATTAATATTTTGGGGAACCTCATCCTAACCAAGCTTACTAATCAAATATGTATAATCTGAATCTCTCTATTTTACAAGTGTCACCATCTGCTGCACCACCTTAGTCAAAAATTCCATTTATTTCTTATTTTCTGCAAGTTCCTCAGATATTTCATTCTTCTTAACTTTTTCCTTTAGGTCCTCCTTCCTTTCACTCATAGGTTCATCAACTTTTCTAATATCACTTGGAAAACACCTAATGAATCTACATCTTTTAACTCCCACTTCTTGCAAAGGTTCTAGTTTATACTCGGAACCTCCCTTCCTAGCCACATAGGTATTAGCATGACCATCGAAAAATATATGTTTGTCATATTTCCAAGGTCTTCCAAGAAAAAGATGACAAGCATCCATAGGCAACACATCACATAAAATCTCATCATAATAAGACCCAATCTTAAAATTAACTAGGAATTTCTCATCAATCCTAACCTTAGACAAACCTTGTATCCAACTAATCTGATAAGGATTAGGATGGTTCCTCCTTTCCAATTTTAAATTACTAACCATCTCTTTTGAAACAAAGTTCTTAGAACTGCCACCATCAATTATGACATTACATACCTTATCCTTGCACTTACATATGGTTTTGAACAAATTCCTTCTTTGCACTGGTTCATTAATACATGCAACTAGTCTTCTAGTGATCATAACTTCACCATCTTCTCTAGTATTCATTGGACTCTCCTTGGTAGTTAGGTTGAACTTATTTTGAGGACATGAAAAGGCCCTATGTCCCTTCTCACCACACTAAAAACAAGTATCGATGAAATCACTTCTTCCTCTTCTTCTGTACCCACCATTATAGTTTGTAGTGGTTTGACTATTTCCAGATCCAACATCAGTCTTCCTAGGATTCTCCACTCCATTACTCCCAGTAGTTGTGTCATCAGCCTTACCACCTCGATTTCAGTTATTCTGTCCACTTTCAAATTTATTGTTCAGCTTATCTTCAATCTTCAACACCATCTGATAAGCATATCCAATTGTTGTCATCTGAATAGTAAGTAATTCTTCTGGAATAATAGTTCTCAAGCCATAGATATACCTAGCAACCTTCTCTTTATCAGCTTTAGAATGACCAATCCTAGTTAGGATTCTATAAAACTCCTTGGTATACTCTTGCATTGATTTGTTTGTCTGCTTCAATCCTTGCATCTTCTTAAACATCTCCAATTCAGAGTCCACCAGAATGAATTTCTTCTTCATCTTTTCAACCATTTGGTTCCATATAGTAATATTTTCTTTTCCTTTCCTACTTCTTTCCAATTGAACTTTTCTCCACCATATATTTGCATGACCTTTAAGTTTTGTTTTTGCAAATTGGACACTATCAGGACCTTCCAATTCCTCACACTCAAAGTATTTATTCATCTCATTAATCCAATCAATCAACTCCTATATCCTAGGGCTTCCAACATATGTAGAAAATACAATCTTAGGTCTTTTCCCAATCTTAGACATATCTTTCAGAAATCTAGCCTCTTCTGGATCTCTAACATCTTCAATAGATTCCTCAAAATGATTTTCTTCCTCAGATTCTTTGCCACTATCTTGATTTTCTTTAGATGTCTTCTTTCTTCGCAACTCCTCTTATATATCTTGCACTTGTAATGAATAAAATAGGAATAGGAACCAATCTAAGATATTTATTATCATCACTATCAATTACATCCAACATGTCAGGCTATAAGGCCTTCCCGGTTACGACCAATTACAAAGAGTCACACTAAAATGTATTACAAATCTTCTGCAAGCATCAGGCCATTTACCTTCTGCTAAGACATATGACTCACAATCCAAATTCTTAGATCCAACACTCAGATCCCATATCCATCTCTTGATTCCCTAAGTTAAGAACAAAATGCAAATTAAATAGAAGAGGCAACCAATAGGTTGGCCTAAGATCCATAATTATCTAGCATTGGAGAAACCCATGAACTATATTTAGGTCCACACAATCCCCAATAAGAGATTAATTATTAATATCATGACCCAAATTAAATGCATAAGTCGGCCAACAAGTCGATCCATCGAATAAAACCCAATCGGTGAAAAGACCACCGAGAAACAAAGACCAGTCAGCTAAGAAAAACTGAGCCAACAAAAACCAGTTGGTGAAGTCATCAAAAAAATTGAACCTACTTGGAGAAACAACCAAGAAGAAATCATAAAGAACCTAGTCACCAATAGTAATCGAGTCATCAATAGTGACCGGGTGCTAAGAAACACCACCGAGCTTACTCACCAAGTTGACCAACAACTGATCAACAGGAAACCAAGAAACTGAGTACTCCTCTAAGCTACCAAACTCCAAAAGTAAACATATTTTTGTTTGATACAAGATTGAAAATAATCCTAGGACGCTCCTACATCAATTGCCTAATAAAGCTACATATAAGATGACCCCAACACAAAATGAGAAAATAGCCAAATAAGTGCAAGAAATTTTGGAGAAAGGACTAATTAGAGAGAGTCTAAGCCCTTGTATATTCTCTATAATGTTGGCACCCAAGAGGGATGGTGGATGGAGGTTATGCACTAATTCTAAGTCATAAATAGGATAACCATTAGATATAGGTTTCATATTTGAGAATGGAAGATCTCATGGATTGTCTAAGGGGAGCTTTCTATTTTTATAAGTTTGACTTAAAGAGTGGATACGATCAGATTAGGATCCTTGAAGGAGATGAATGGAAGAAAAATTTCAAAACTAATGAAGGCCTTTATGAGTAGATGGTGTGGCCTTTGTCTTGTCAAACACACCTAGCACATTTATGGGGCTGATGAATGAGGTATTGAAGCCTTTTATTGGAAACTTTGTTGTTGTTTATCTACATGACATTCTGATTTTTAGCAAGTCCAAAGAGAAGCACTTGGAGCATCTTCATGGGCTCCTAAGAAGGATGGGTGATCCCACAAAACTGTGTCCCACTTTTGGGCAACTTTGACACTAAAACAAACATTTTGAAAAAAAACTTCACTTTCAGATACCTATTTCTACAAAACCATGTAAACTACTAACTTTTAGAATTTTGTTTCTAGTTTCTAAATATCTTTTTAATTTTTTTTTGGAATTGATTTGTATCCATTTTTCCTTCTTCAAAATTTTGTTTGTCTGAAAATCAACATTTTTCAGGAGTGACACTCACTTTGATCAACATAACGTTTTTTATAAAACTGATAAGAATATAATTATTTTGAAGTTTGGGTTTTAACACAAATATCTAGAGAATCCAATTAGTTTCATTCAGTTTGGTTGAATATTTTACAGTTTATTGAGTTATGAAGTGACACTAACTGTAATTTGGACATAGGTCCATTTGGATCGCTTTAACTTGATATGTATATATCAATTTTTTTTCTTTTTTTGATAGAAAGGTAACATAAATACTTATTTCCTAGATATTTTTCATAATTTTTTTCCCTAATTTACTATTTTTCCAGAAACATCAAACAAAGAAGTTGCTAAATGGACAGAAAACCCGTGTTTAGTAAAACTTAAAAAACAAAGTCATAATAAACCCAATATATATAAAAATCATAATCATTGGAAAGCTTTCTCTGAGTACTATCATATTGTATTTAGGTTTTTCAAATGAATTCATTTGATCCCACAAAACGTTAATGTCAAAGTGATTTTTTGACAACATTTTGATGGGTGCAAAGGAGACTCGATTAAAGGTGTAAGTGAGAAGTAGAGAGATTATATGAAAGAGAGTTTGATCCAATAGGCTTTTATCTAAACATTTTCAATTTACTCCTTCAAATGAGACCTCTCAAGGCTTAAATCATCATATATTTTTTAAAAATGTGTAATTTCAGCAAAAATTAGGAGGTTCAAAAAAGTGGGACACACTATTGTAGGACCACCCGGATATATAAAGTAAAGTTGATCTTATCAATCCAAAAGAATGTGAATTCATGAAGAAGGAGTTGGTCTACCTTGGTTTTGTCATATAAAAGGGCAATTTGAAAATAAATCCAAGAAAGTTTGAGTTCATTATATCTTGGACAACCCCTAAATTAGTTGAATATGTGAGGAGTTTTCATGGCTTTGCAAGCTTTTACCTAAAGTTGAAAAGGAATTTCAATCATTTTTGTGCACCCATCATAGACACAATCAAAGGAGACAAAAATGGTAATTTTTTATGGAACAACGAAGAAAATGAAGGGTTTGAATACTTGAAGAGAAAGGTATCTCAACAACCTATCCTTACATTTCCTGATTTTGATAAAGTATTTACAATAGAGTGTGATGCTAGTGGTCAAGTAATAGGCACAATTGTAAGCCAAGAGGGGAAACCAATTGTATTTTTCAATGAAAAATTGAATGATATTAAGAGAAATTATTCCTCTTATGACTTAGAGATTTATGTTATGGTTCAAGCCCTAAAAAGGTGGAGGCTTAACTTGTTATCAATGGATTTTTTTGTCTTTACTAATAACCATGCTCTAAGTTTCTTGAATGGATAGGATAAATTAAATCACAGGCATATGAAGTGGGTTGAGTACTTGTAGGCATATACCTTCACTATAAAGTACAAGAAGGGGCAAGAAAATAAAATTGTAGACACCCTTAGTAGAAGAACCATGTTGGTGCAGGAAATACAATTTAAAAGTGTAGTGATAGATGCCCTTAAAGGTATGTATAGTGAATATGAGGATTTAAAGGATGCTTTTAAAAATTGTTAAAAATGTCCAGATGTTTTTCATAGTAAATATTCTAATTATTTTTTAAAATATGGCTTAGTGTTCAAGTGGGCTCAATTGTGCATACCTAAATTATCTATGAGGTAGAATTTAATCAAAGAAAAATATTAAAGGAGTCTTGGAGGCTACTTTGGTGTAGATAAAGTACTAGAGTAGGTAAGGAAATTTAATTTTTGGCCTAGGATGCATGTGAATATCAAATTTTTTTTGGAAACTTTCACTATTTGTCAAAGCACCAAGGGTTCCTCATCTAATACCAAATAGGCCTTGGGAGAGTTTAAACATGAACTTTGCACTAGGTCTTCCAAGGACACAAAGTGGATATGACAGTGTGTTTGTAGTAGTGGGAAAATTCAACAAGATGGTCCATTTTATACCTTTTAAGTGTATAAATGACACATATAGAATTTTATGTTTGTTCTTTAAAGAGGGTGTGAGGATACATGCTCTTCCTTTGAAAATTGTGTGTGATAGAGATTCAAAATTTATATGTCACTTTTGGAGGAGCTTGTTGAAGAAACCAGGCACAAATATGTCCTATAATTCTTCATACCATGCCCAAATAGATGGAAAAATAGAGTTTGTAAATAGGTCATTGGGAAACTTATTGAGATGCCTCACTAAGGAAGATGGCCAGTCATGGGATTTCATATTACCTCAGGTTGAATATGCCTATAATGAGTCCATAAACCAAAGTATAGGAAGAAGTCCTTTTTAAAGTTATATATGGCATGAACCCAAGGGGTGTTTATGAGTTGAGAGATATATAAAGGATAGAAAGGAGGAGTGACAAGGAGAGTACTATTCCATTGCAATGAGGGATCTTAATAAAAAAGTAAAGGAAATTCTTCAAAAGAATGTCAAAAAGTATAAAGACATGGTAGATTTGAGAAAAAGAGATGGACAATTCAAGATTGGTGACTACATACTTACACATCTAAGAAAGGAAAGTCTCCCTAAGGTCAAGTACAAAAATATTATTATGAATAAAATTGGACCATGCAAAGTGACTAGTCCATAAATTTGGGTAAAATGCCTATGAAAATGAGTTGCCTCCATCAGTAGCAATTGTGTGTGTGTAAATGGGTACCTGTCAGAATCAACACAAACACTCAATAGGTCATTGCATTAGTATAAATGGTTAGATAAAACATTCAAAAACCACTAATATCGGCCTATTGCCTTCTAACTAGA
>MU227891.1:128420-150372 GCA_018584345.1 Thuja plicata
TTTAAATAAGATTTAAACATTTTTGGGAGGGATTTCTTAATTAAATATTTTTAATTAAGATAAAGGGATTTAATGACATAAAAATAAATAAATTAATTAATAAATGATGATGTCATCAGGGATTTAGAAAAATATTAATTATTTAAACAATGAAATTGCTTTTTAATAATTAGGGGACTATAGCCATTTTAATTAAATTAAATAGGCTAGAGGAATGGGTTAATTGCAAGTGGGTATTCGATTTAGGGATTTATTTAATTCCTTTATAATTAAATACTATAGCCATGTTTGATTTTGGTTTAATTTGATTGGTCAAAATTGATTTGAATTGTATGGCTATAATAGTTAATATAAATCAGTGATAAAAATCACCTAGGATGTTAAATTGATTAAAAGAATTATGCCAAGCAGTAACAAGGTTGTTTGGACATAAATCGAGGGTATGATCACATTTAGGGCAAATAGGGTCCATAGTTGCAACAGACCAAATTCAGGCGGTTACAACAATATCTCCTATTTTTAATGTATCTGATATTTATCCTTTCAAAATCTCTATGGATGCAGGTAAAGATATAGGTACAATAAGGATTTCAAATGAAGACTGGATTAAAGATCTACCCCTAAGTCAACCCATGAAACTAGAGAGCATCCTGGATACAAAAGAGGTAAAAAGGATAAGGAAGAAGGTTTAGAATGAGTATATAGTCAAATGGAATGGTATACCTGATGAAGATACCACATGGATGTCAGAGGATGACATAAAGTAGCATGGAACATCTGTTGAAGACCTCATCTCAAATGGGACTTGAGATAGTCCTCTCCCCGAGTGTATGGTGCAGAAGCACCTTGGTCAAGTTGATTCCTTATGAAGGATTTTGTAATGTTTTTGTTTTCAATATGTAATAAGGTCCTAGAGACCATTTTTATTCATTGTAAATCAATTTTTAAGGGCATTGATGCCAAGTGAGTCATATTGACCTATAAGGTCCTGATTGGGTAACCATTGGTCAAATCACTCCAATTGTGTCTAAAGTGTGTGGAAATGTTGAAATTTTTATAATATGTCCTATTTTGACATTTATTTTTTCTTATAATAAATTTTGGAGTCAATTTGTTAGGTTAAGCACAAAGTTGTAAAAGTTGCATTGACAACTTTGGCAACTTTTTGTGCAAAAAGAGCAACTTTCAACTTTCCATGGAAAACCTTTAAAACATTTGTTGGAGACCATTATAAATTTTGTATAAATATTTTATAAGGCCTATTTTTGTTTTAGGCATTGTGTTTGATGAATTTGGAGCACAAGATTTTAACAAAATAACCAATTTTCCTATTCAAATTTTTTATTTTCTCTGAGAATTCATGTGATATAGTTTCATATAGTCTCTAATAAATCCAAAATTCATATGTTTAAATATAGGGTATGTCAAATTTATATTTGTGAAGGCATGCGGTTGTTTCATCAAGGTTGGAGAGAGATATAGTTATTTTTTTTATAACAACTTGTACACCCTCATCAACCTGGGTTTGGTTGCAAAAATGTGAATAACTTGAAATTGCATAATGGAAAAATATGAAACGTAGTGGATTTTTGGGCTTCCTATTCCTATTTAAATGGTGGAAGTGGTAGAAAAAGAGGCTGAGACATTTCAAAGAAAGCTCATGCCCTAGGCCTAGCATTTGCTATGTGACAGGCCATTTTCTATGACTGTGAATACAAATTGGTAATGTTGGGTAATTTTGAGAGGTTTAGCCACTTGAAACCTTTTTAATCCTTATTTTGGTGATGAATAATAAGTGTCCATGCCACTTTTTTGGGTTGGATTAAGTCATTTGAAGGTGCTCTAGAAAACTGGCCTAATTAGGCCTAAGAAACACAAATCAATCAAAATTTGATCCCTGCCTTCCAAAGTAACCCCAACTCATTTTTAAGTATGTTTTGTAAGCCCCAAAAGGGTATCTCAATGAACTTTAATTTTGTGCCCAAACTCATTACTCTAAGAATTATCGCTTGGAAACCTCTTGGATAGATTTAGTAGGCCTGAATGTGCATATTGAAGGTAGGGTTATTGGGAGTTGTCTTGGGTGTCTACCAATTGTTGAAATTAATGAACTATAACTAATTCAATGTTTGAAGATGATAAGTTGATGATCACTGAGATGAAAAAGTGAATGCAAGAAATCAAATCAGTTAATGTATTGTATTGTCATTGATGTCAACTTGATATAATCTGATTGTTCATACACATATTGTCATAGACTTGAAGAGACCGAAGAGACAGAGTTTATGTGGTTAGTAAAACATAAAAGTTCTATATACACTGAGTGATAGTAAACACCAATGGACAGTGCACACCAACGAATATTGAACACTGAGAAGTTCATAGTGTATAATGAGCACCGCAGTAACCAAGAAAGTGTTACAGAGCAAAAATTATTTACCGAGCATAACTGAAGTTGTCACTGAGCACAACTGAAGTCAATGACCAAGAATAATTGAAGTTTTCACTAAGCACAACTAAATTCAATGACTGAGCATAACTGAAGTTGTCACCGAGCACAACTGATGTCAATGACCAAGCTAATTGGAGTTGATGACCAATCAGAACTGAAGTTCAAGAACGACAAAACACTTTGCTGTTAAGAGCTATATTTAGGGATTGACTGGTTGATTTCTTTATTCTTAACGATCAGTTAAACTAAAATCATGGAAGATATTTAAAGCATAGTTATAAAGGAGAGATCTATGAAATAAATCTAAAGAAGAGCTTTTTGGGATAAAGCAAAGAATGGCAAGTTTTATGGATCAAGAAGTGATCTACAAAAAAAAAAGGAAAGTGAGTGGCTAATCATGTCTCTATAAAGAGACAAGGAATTCATTATGAAGAGAGGAATGATGAATATAATTCTGGTGAAGATAGAAGTCTTCATGTAGATCTAATCATATAGGTTGCAGAATAGAGCCAAAGAATTCTACAGACACTGAGCAATAAATGATAGAGCATTCACCAAGAAGAAAGAAGAAATAAATAGAGAAAATGAACTAAATTGAACATGGATCAGAGAGGTATTATTGGAATAACAATAGATCTGAATATCAGCAAGTTAAATTTGTATTTTGAACAGATCATTTACTATATCAGTTTAAGCATTGATTCAGAAAATCTCTTAACTGAGTGGGATTTAACAGTCCTTAATGTATTGAGATACTCAAGAGTATCAAAAGGTTTTCTGGTTGACATCATAGTGAGTGGTAGGTCAAAAGACAAACTGTTAGTTTTAAATCCTATAACAATGTTGCACTTAATAGTGTGTTTGTAACCTTTAACAGGGTTGGCTCTTCACTGAGCTCACTTCAGAAGAGTGAAAATGTTGGGTTACCGGTCCCAGGTGGTTTTCCCTTAACAAGGTTTCCACGTTAAAATCTATGTGTCAAATGTGTATTTATTTCATTGCATTGATATTTTACTTTACACATTAGTTATACTGGATTGGTTGGTTAACACTAAGTTTATTTACTGCTACTCAGTAAAGTCTAGAAAAGATCAACAATATATCTTACCGAGCAGGTTATATTTGTTAAAGTTATTTAAGGAATACATCTTGATGGATTGAAAGATAACTAGAGGATATTATATTTGAGATATAAGTTTTAGTTGGATTTTTTGAATTATTTTAAGGCCACTTATTCACCCCCCCCTCAGTTATTCTAACAAATGCTATTAGAGATTTGGTGCTTGGAAGAGAGTTTAAAGACTTAAGCTAAAGATCAAAAGATGAGTAAAAGGGATGTGCCTAATTTGAAAAAGGAAAAATTTGCATCATGGAAAAGAAGGATAAGACTTCATCTATCATGTATTGGAAATGATGTCACACAACACTTGGATACTGAATATGTTGCACCTACTAGAGCTCTGACTGTTGATCAATTAAGAGAGAAACATGAACACAATTCTATGATGATAGAACATGCTTCTTCACTATCTGATGCTGAATTTGAAGATGTAAAATCATGCACCTCTACAAAGAAAATGTGGAACAAACTCAAGCTAGTACATGGAGGAGACACCAATGTGCTAAGAGCTAAAGCTGAATGCCTAAGAGGAAAGTTTGATGACCTAAAAATGAAAGAAGGAGAGAAAATCACTCAGTATAGTGACAGAATCAAATAATTTGTTAATGCTATCCGAGGAGTAGGAGGAGTACTTGAGGAAGAAAAAGTTGTAGGTAAAATTCTGAGAACCTTACTACCTGTTTATGCTATTAGAGTATCTGCAGTTCTAGAAATGAGAGTAGTAGAAAATAAAAATGTTACTCTTGATAGTTTGATTGGTAGACTTATTTCATTTGAGATGAACAACTATGATAACAATGTCTTACCAACTATTAAGTCTGCATTCAAATCTTCTATGAAAATCAGCAAATATAGTAACAAACACACTATGAGAAATGATAGTGATAGTGATAGTGATGAACAAGAACTTGATGAACTTGAAGCACTAATATCTAGGAGATTACATAGAGGTAAAGGAATATATAAAGGTAAATTACCATTGGTCTATTTTAATTGCAAAGAAATTGGACATTTGGCTACTAGGTGCCCTAAAAAGAGAAAGGATGAAAGAAACAATGACATATCTTATGAAAAGAAGTATGACATAAGTGATGACCGAGACTACAGAAGTAACCGACACTCTAATAGAAGAGATAACCAAGATTACAAGGAAAAAGGAAAGAAGGATTATTACCTAGTTGAGAAAAAAGCTAAAAAATCTACTACTGATTCTGATGAATATGTTGAGGTAGTATTTGTTGCTATGAAGGATGATTCAAATGAAGAAAAAAGCTATGTTGAAACTGCACTCATATCTAAAGTTAGAAAAAATGATGTTTGGATTATTGATAGTGGTTGTACTCATCACATGACTAGAGATAAAGAAAAGTTTGAAACTTTTGAATATTATAATGGTGGATCAGTAAGGATAGGTAATGACACACCTTTCCCAGTTGAAGGAAAATGAACCATCATGTTGAATAATCTAATTAGATGTGAAAATGCATATTGGGTGAAAGGACTTAAATATAATCTATTGAGTGTTTCATAGTTGAACAACACAGGACACCGAGTTGCATTTGAGAACAAAAAGGCAAATATCTATAATGGAATAGAAAAGTTGATCGATACTGGTGAACAAAGAAAAGGTAATCTATTCTATCTTGACAATATTGAGACTACTTGTTTATTGGCTAGAAATGAAGAGGTTTGGTTGTGGCATAAAAGGTTATGTCATGTGAATTTTGACAACATGGTTAAGATAAGTAAGGAAATAAAAATTAGAGGCTTACCGAGTATTTCAAAGCCCAACCATGTTATGTGCAAGAATTGTCAAAAAAGAAAAATGACAAAGCCTAGTTTCAAGAGAAAAACCTACACATTTAATGCTATTCTAGAGTTAGTCCATACTGACTTATGTGGACCAATGAGAACAAAGAGCTATTACGGTGATAGATATTTTATTCTATTTATTGATGACTATTCTAGGATGATGACTTTCATGTTCTTAAAAGAGAAATTTGAAGCATTTAAGATGTTCAAATGGTATAAAGCTAAAGTTGA
Source organism: Thuja plicata (assembly GCA_018584345.1). Taxonomy (NCBI): domain Eukaryota; kingdom Viridiplantae; phylum Streptophyta; class Pinopsida; order Cupressales; family Cupressaceae; genus Thuja; species Thuja plicata. The sequence continues at coordinate 134,036 of MU227891.1, forward strand.
AAAGCAAAGTGGAAAAGAGCTTAAATGTTTAAATAGAGGAGGAGAATTTATTTATGATGAATTCACTAACTTTTGTAATGAGCATGGGATTACAAGACAAGTTTCTGCACTGAGAACACCACAACAAAATGAGATTGTTGAAAGGATAAATAGATCAATTGTTGATTGTGCTAGAACAATGATGATCGAAAAATGCACCACACAAACATTCTGGAGAGAAGTTGTAAGTACTGTTGTTTATACACTAAACTAAGTTAAATTGAAGAAAGACACTAATAAGACACCTTATGAGCTATGGTATGGATACACACCAAATGTGAGCTACTTTAGAATTTTTGAAAGTCAATATTATATACCAAAAGATGATAAAGTTGGAAAAATTAACTCTCAAAGTGATGAAGGAATATTTCTAGGATATTCTACTAAAAGCAAAGATTATAAATGTCTGAACAAATCTTCTAACAAAATCATTGAAAGTGCAAATGTTAAAGTGGATGAATTTGCTGAGAAAAATGATGAGGAAAGAAGAAAGGAACCGGAAGATTACAATAGATTTGTCTACATTGAAGAACCTGACACCTTACTTGAGCGACAGAACAATGCAACCGAGCAACAGGTTGCACACATCAAGAATCAAGAAAATGCTCACAATGATGAACCAAGTGATAATGGAGATCACAATGATGATCAAAATGAAGATTGAAATGAAGAACAAAGATTTGAACCTATACTTGATAAATATGTTAGAAGACACCATCCATAAAACCAAATCATTGGAGACAAAAGAGCTAGAATGAGAACAAGAAGTAAGGCTCTTAACAATAGATGTTTGATTTGTGATTTTGAGCCTAAATCTATTAATACTTCACTTGAGAATCAATAATGGGTTAGTGCAATGAATGAAGAGATTGAACAGATCAAGAAGACTAAAAAATGGACATTAGTACCTAGACCAAGTGACAAAAATGTCATTGGCACCAAATGGGTTTTTTAGAAACAAACTAAATGAGAATGGGGAAGTTACAAGGAATAAATCAAGACTGGTATGCAAAGGATATGCACAAGAAGAAGGTATTGACTATGGAGAAACCTTTGCACCCGTTGCTAGACTAGAAGGAGTAAGAATTCTACTTGCTTATGTTGCTTTCAAAGGATTCAAAGTATACCAAATGGATGTTAAATCTGCATCTCTAAATGAAATACTAGAAGAGGAGGTATACATTGAACAACCTGAAGGGTTAGTTGATCCAAACAAGAGGAACACGGTTTGTAGGGTACACAAAGAAATGTATGGATTGAAACAAGAACTGAGAGCATGATATGAAAGAATTCACTCTTATCTATTAGATTTGTTAGAACAAGTGACAACACTAATCTATATTTAAAAGGAGATACTGATGATAAGATTTGGATTGCTGAGATATTTTTTGATGGTATCATATTTGGAGGTAATGATATACTATGAAAGTCATTTGCTGATGAAATGAGCAAAGAATTTGAAATGTCAATGTTTGGAGAGATCAAATTTTTCCTTGGTCTACAGATTCTACAATAGGAATAAGGCATCTACATCACACAAACCAAATACATGAAAGGAGTTTTGAAGATATTCAAGATGGAGGAATCCAAACTAGCTGGGACACCTATGGAAACCGGATGCAAATTGACAAAGGAAGACAAGAAAACTGAGGTAAATTAGACCTTATACAGATCTATGATTGGAAAAATAATGTATGTTGTACACACTAGACCAGATATAGCACATGCAGTTGGTATAGTTGCAAGATTCTCTACTAATCCTAAGGAATCACACATGACTATTATCAAAAGAATTTTGAGATATCTAAAGAATAATGAAGACTATGGTTTGTGGTACAATAAAGAAGACAAATTTGAGCTACAAGTTTATACCAATGTTGATTGGGCTGGAAACTTAGATGATAGAAAGAGCACAAAAAGAGGAGAATTATTATGGGTGACAGACTTGTCACATGGATAAGTAAAAAGAAAGGATGCATATCACAATCAACTACAAAATCACAATATGTGGCTGCTACTACAAATTGCTCTAACATTGCATGGATCAAGAAATTGGTGAAAGCTATGAATGAAGAGATTCTTGACCCAGTAATTATCTATTGTGATAATACTAGTGCTATAAATATTTCAAAGAACCCTATAATGCATGCTAAGACAAAGCACATAGTTATTAAGTATCATTACTTGAGGGAACAAGTACAAGAGAAAGAGGTTATACTAGAATATGTACAATCCAAAGAACAACTAGCAAACATATTCAAAAAACCATTGCCAAAAGATACATTTGAGTACCTGGGGAATAAACTAGGGGTTTGGCCCTTGTCTATTGGTCACTAAGCTGACTTAGAGGCTGTATCAGCCTAAACATTATCAGAAGATTAGTCATGTTGATGCAAGCTGAGATATGGGCTGCAATGACATATCGGTCCACTAAAGGGACAGAAAGCTTCAAAGGGAGAAAAATATTGTTGGCTACTACATAGATGAATAAGGGAGAGAAATATTCAATGAAATATACAAATATACATTAGGAAGAAGAAAATCTAAAGGGAGAGAGATATTCAATGAAGTAACCATCCATCAAAGGGAGAGAATTGGAGAAAAGATTCTACAAGAAAGGGAGAGACATAATAAGAAGATAGAACTGCTACACCTATCCATTGAAGGGAATAAAGAAAGGGAGAGCACAAAACATAATCAAATCTAATCTAGAAGAGCTTACCAAGACTAAGATATATTTAATTGGTTATAGAATAATAAGTTTGGTATATCATGGCATATGTTATATTGCATATTTCATAGTATGTTGCCATCAATCCCAAAGGGAGAGATTGATGAACTATAACTGATTGAATGTTTGAACATGATAAATTGACAAACATCGAGATGCAAAAGTGAATGTGAGACATTAAATCAATTAATGTATTGTATTGTCATTGATGTCAACTTGATATAATCTGATTGTTCATACACATATTGTCATAGACTTGAAGAGACTGAAGAGACAAATTTTATGTGGTCGGTAAAACAAAAAAATTTGTATACAAAGTGTGACAGTAAACACTGATGGACAGTGCACACCGACGGACAATGAACACTGAGCATTTCATAGTGTATACTGAGCACCGCAGTAATCGAGCAAGAACTATTTACTGAGAATAACTGAAGTTGTCACCGAGCACAACTGAAGTCAATGACCGAGCATAACTAAAGTTGTTACCAAATACAACTGAAGTCAATGACCGATCATAACTAAAGTTGTCATCGAGAACAACTGAAGCCAATGATCAAGCTAACGGGAGTTGATGACCGATCAGAACTGAAGTTCAAGAATAAAAAACACTTAGCTGTCAAGAGATATATTTAGGGATTGATTGATTGATTTCTTTATTCTTAACGATCAATTAAACTAAAATCATGGAAGAGATTTAAAGTGTATTTATCAAGGAGAGATATATGGAATAAAACTAAAGCAGAGCTTTTCAGGATAAAGTAAAGAATGGAAATTTTTATGGATCAAGAAGTGATCTATGCCAAAAAAAAGGAAATTAAGAGGCTAATCATGTCTATATAAAGAGACAAGGAATTAATTATGAAGAGAGGAATGTTGAATATAATTTTGGTGAAGCTAGGAGTCTTCATGTAGATATGATCATACAAGCTAAAGAACAGAGCCAAAGAATTTTGCAAACACCGAGCAACAGAGGATAGAGCATTCACCAAGAAGAAAGAAGAAAGAAAGAGAGAAAAGGAACTGAAGTGAACATTGATTAGAGAGGTATTATTGTACTAACAATAGATCTAAATATCTGCAAGTTAAAGTTGGATTTTGAACAGATCATTTATTGTATCAGTTTAAGCATTGATTCAGAAAATCCCTTAACTGACTGAGATTTAACATTCCTTAATGTATTGAGATACTCAAGAGCATCAAAAGGTTTTCTTGTTGACATCATAGTGTGTGCTAGGTCAAAAGACAAACTGCTAGTTTTAAATACTCTAACAAGGTCACACTTAACAATGTGTTTGTAACCTTTAACAAGGTTGGCTCTTCACCGAGCTCACTTTAGAAGTGTAGAAGTGTGAAAATTTTGGGTTATCGGTCCCAGGTGTTTTTTCCCTTAACAATGTTTCCACATTAAAATCTATGTGCTAAATGTGTATTTCTTTCATTACATTGATATTTTACTTTACACATTAGTGATACTAGATTGGTATATTAATACTAAGTTTGTTTACTGCTACTCGGTAAAGTCTAGAAAAGATAAACAATATATCTTATCGAGAAGGTTATATTTGTTAAAGTTATTTAAGGCATACATCTTGATGGACTGAAAGATAACTAGAGGATATTATATTTGAGATATAAGTTTTAGTTGGATTTTTGGAATTATTTTAAGGCCACTATTTCACCCCCCCTCTGAGTTATTCTAACATAAATTGGGTGTTTGGATTACCAAGATTCTCAAATATTTTTGAGATCAATTATTCCTTTCTGTAGAAGGTTATTCCCTTGCAACTCTCTTTGTAGATTTGCAGGAAGGAAACCCCATCACTAAGTAGACTTGTTTTAAGTTCCACCATGATTTTCCCTTTGTTGATTTAGTTGAAATAATTTGTTTGATTGTGTAAACACATCTAATCCCTCTGCATCACTTTGAATGCCAAGCTTCCTTTGAACTTTAGAATTCACTAATTTGCATTGATGAAAATGATAACCATAAATTTGTGACATTTGACTTTAAACACATTTAGGGTTTTTCCCCCAAATAATAAAATCATTCAAAAATTTCTTAAAAACCATTTTGTCTATTCTATACATTGACTTCTCCTTGTTTTGTGAATTTCCACAATGTAGTATTTACTACCGTTGATTTCACTAATATATTTTTTTCCTTATCTTGTAAGACATATTATGTTGTGATGAGAGCACCACTTTATTTCGCAGGGGAGACAAATATTTATTTTTAGCTTTCCCTAAGCCAAAGAGCTCTGAATCAATTTTAAAATATGATTTCTACACTAGAGCAAGGTGCACCTACAATGTTAGATGTGTCTATTGTGTTATCCTTCCATATCTTGTTCATTCTTTTCTGATTTCTTCTATGTCGATCTTCTTTATAAGGCTCTCTTTCACTTGTTGATGAATCATGATTTTGATTCTTATTTCAACAATATTTTGCAATGTGCCCATTCTAGTTTCAATCAAAACATTTAATGTTCCACTATTTTTAATTTTTCTAGCCACACAAGATTTTTATTGATTATCTTTATATCCAAATCCATTGCATAGTTGACAATATTCATAAAAGGGTTTGGTCCTTTCATTTATTTGATTTCTAGAACTACTAGTATTATGACCAAAATTCTTGCAAGTAAAGCCATGAGTGTTCTAATTCATCTTACTTCTACTTTCTACAACCTTATGTACAAACTTATTAAAAATATAGAAATAACCATCAAAAGATGGGTACCTTTGAGCATTTGGTTGTCTGACCAAAGGTTTCCTTGCTGAGTTCTTCAGATTATGGATCTTCTTTCCTTGTGTTGTCTCTTCATTTCTCTACTATGCTTTATTTTCCTTTTATTTCTCCTTTTCTTTGGTGATTTGAACTAAACATTTGCTGGTCTCAAAACCTAGTCCTCCTTTTTCTTTTGAGGTTCTTTGAGCTTCCATAATCTCATCGAGCTTTACAAAATGGGTGGCTGCAAGAAGTTGAGTCCCATTTTTGGGATAAAAGTGAAGCTGTTTTCCATGTTTTTCAAATTTTCTCAATTGATGTCAAAATTATCTGAGAATATTTTGACTTTTTTTTTTAAATATAAATTATAATTGATTGTAAAATATATTTTTGAAACCTATGGTGTATAGCCACCATAATTTGATAAAGAATTCACATTTAAAAAAAAAAATTTATCTTCAAGAAAATTCTATGTAGATTGATGTCATATAATTTATTTTCAAAAAATGTAAAAATAAAAAATCTATTAAAGTTTTAGTGAACCGAGCACTATTTTAAGTTTAGGTACCACTTTTGATTAATAAATATAGAAAAATAATAAAATTAATCATATCACTATGAAATTTATATTTTTGAAATCTAGATAGTAATAAATCTAATGAGTTTTTATTTCGTCAAAAAATTTGATTAGGAAGGCACTCAAAAAATACACAAAAATATTACAGAACTTGAATTCTCATTAACTTCTCCAACTTACTCTGCTCTACAATGAAATAAAACTCCTACTTAATACAATTCTGAAAATTACCATATTTGGCAGATTTTTGGGAAAAATAGATTTTTTTCCATTTATGGTAATTTTGAAAACTCATCCTATGAATCTCGATTTTTCCCAAGAAAAGCTCCCAACTAAGGCAATTCGAATTGCCAACTAATCCATGAAATCAGAAACATGATTTCAGATTTATTATAAAAAAACAAAACTCAAAAATCTGGAAAGAAATAGAAAAGGCCAATTTGGGAGGTCAAGATGAAATTTCAGGCTCCCAAAAAATGGTCGAAATGGCCACCAATAGAGCTAGCTCAATTGGAATTGCCATTAACTCTAGCTCATGAATCCGCCTGTAAAATTTCAGCCAAAACCAACATCTGAGTCAAAAGTTATGACCCTCTGAAGCTCCTGCATCAAATACTTATTTCATGAACTAGCTAAACACATTAAAACCAAGTAGTTGGCTGAGGTAAGTCATCACACGTTTCATTCCAAATATATTTCAAGTTACATTCCACACATCATCCAAAACATTTATCAAGATCATATCCACTTAACTTTACATGCTTCATCCAGTCCCTAATCCTTTCCCAAATATGTAGAACCAAAAACATTCATTTCGATGAAGTGCAAACAAACTAACCAATTATCTTGTTGAAGAGAAGCATAGTAACTGGTAGACTGAGTTACTAGATCAATAAAACAATCCATCTAGAGCACCAAAACTCATGAACATCTAAAGATAGGTGTATCACAAATACTGAAACATATTATCCAAAGTACATAACCATAACTATTTGTATGAAGAAACATGGAGCAAAATACTATTAACTACATCATAGAATGCATGACATAATGAATCAACTAAAGTGCATTGACATCAATGACAATCAATATGTCATTCTCCTTCATCAATGACAACACCAACATACACCATACTCTTAATTCTCTTAAACCCATTATACACCTTCAATAGTGAAGCAATTACAAAGATTGTCTGAGCAAACATGACCTCATTTAAATCCTATTTTAAAATGTTCATATCATTGACCTCATTAAGAATATAGTGGGCGCACAAGATTGTTGGGACTCATTATAGCTAATGCATTTCATCCTAGTTTTCATGTATAGAAACGCTAATTTTTGATATATGCTTCAATTTGTAACCATGCCTATACTATGTCATATTTCATATTTAACTATTTTTTATCAAGTCATCATGCAAATATTTGTAGTTTACATAGTCTTGTTATTAATATTTTATCTACTCTTTACACTCAATGCACACATGTGCACATACACACTCTCTTCATTTTTAAAACACATAATTAAAATCCTTCATGAAATATTTTTCTATTTAATAATTTACTCACATTGAATCACTTCATGTTCATGTTTAAAACACACAAATGAAATACTTAATGAAATATTGTTCTAATTAAAAATAATAATAAATTAATTTTAAATTTGCAAAATTAAAATTTTATAATTGTTTGATAGAAAGCTTGCCAAGTAGCTCATATCATACTATTAAAGATCACTATAGTGATTTACATCAATAAAATATTAAAATTTTCCAATCTTATTGATTGGAATGGACCACATATAGATTATAGCTTTTATTTATGCATGCTATTTGTTATCATTTAATTAGCATGTTCTTGTTCTTTTTTATTATTGTTTAGAAACATCTATAAAATGTTTGAAATAAAGGAAGTTTGATGATATCATAACTCTTGGACCCTACTTTATAAAACAAGTCCTTAAATTCATCTTTTGTTATGTCCTTTCCATCTATGGAAACAACCACGATTAATATCTAAGATGATAGTCCCACAAGTCTTTTGATCCCTTTATTTTCATTGACAATATCAACAATAATATCTTTCCATCTTCTAGGATAGCTGTTAGAATTTAATCTTTTCTTGGTGATATATGTAATTAAAGGATAGACCAAGGTATCCTATATTGTATTTGTCCTCTAGTCCAAGTGGGAGGACATGTCACATTTTTGTATTTCCTTTAATAAGGAAATTAGATATTCCTCCTTAAGAGGATTTCTGCACATGGCACACACTTAATGTGAATGTGGTACTCATAGGATATGGGAGTTACCTGCAATTTCCTTCACTCATCTCTACTTAAGAGATGCTTCTCTCTCACTTCTCAAGGTTGGTTCTCACAATTTGGTTCTCATGGAGTAGTTCTTCTCCCTTCTTCTCTCTTTTTCATTCTCATTCTCACTATGTTGTAATGAGCTTCTTGCTCCATCTCTCTCTTCTTCTTTGGCTTCTTGCCTCGTTCATTTTATAAGCACAAGGGGTTTTTCTTAGTTTTTCCCCTTTCAAAAACATTGTCTTGGTGTTGTTCTTGAGCTTCTTGGTGAATATTCTTGGATCATCTTTCCGTTTATAGTAAACATTTTCATTTATGCACTCTCTCTTGGATTCTTTCCTAAATCTAGTTTACTTTATTTATATTTTCTAACAATAGCCTCATAGCTCTTATTGAATATTTTCAAATAGAGATCACCATCCCAGTTATGCAGAATCCTCTATTAAAATACCCAATAGAAATAATTATTTAAAACAAATATTTTCATTTAAAAAAATAAATTTTTAAAAGTACTATCATCAAAACTGCATTTTCTGATGGAATTATCTCACACATATTACCCTCTGAATGCTCTACTCTTGAAATTTTCAATTTCAATGAGAGAATTAAGCTATATTTATACTCCTAATGAACTTAATTTTAAATTCACCACATTAATTATGTTTAAAAAAATGAAGTTTCAATTATTTTAACGTCTCTCAAGCATAATGTTCTTGTAGATTAGACACAACTTAAGATTTACATGCTTATTATAAAGAAAACAACCTAAAATTACAAATTAACTAATACATTTGTAGATCAACAACCTATCCATCTATGAAGTTTAGAGATGGAGATGGTTAAACACCTTTTATTAGAGTAGAAATCCTTATAACATGAGGAAGGTCAATATTGATGCCATGAATATTGGGATATTCATTAACAATTATAGATAACGTAGAACCTACCCCTCCTCCAACTTCCACCGTACCCATAAATCTCTTATCCCCGTCATGCACCTTTGACCTAGAAGTAATTAGAGAGCTTGTCTAAGTAGTCATAGCCTCATTGAAATCCTATTTGAAATTGTTCATGCCATTGGCCTTGGTGAATGCTTGGTAGTTGTCTATAATAGAATTATGAAGATACTAATAAACATTTTCCATAGATTTTAGCTTTAAGAACAATAAGGTGGTCGCACAAGATTGCTTGGGTTCATTATAGCTATTGTATTTTAGGTTGGTTGTCATGTTTACAAAAGGAAATTGTCACTATACACTTTAATGTATAAACATGCTTATACAATATGATATATCATATTTAACTATTGTTTATAAGTCATCATGCAAATATTTGTGAAACATGGTCTTGTTATAATTCAATGCAATAGACCATCATTTACATATGAATTCTTGGTATTATTCACTATAACAACCCATATATTGTGCTATTGACATATTATAGATCCCCATTACTATCTAATACATTCCTCATTAGTGATATTGGTTAAAATTGTATAATCTCAAATATATTAAAAAATTTAATTATTTGTATTATTTTATTTTAACACTTGCCAAAACCTCATGCTTTCTTTGGATTGTTAATCTTCATGTCACATTGAAGATGGTGTGTGTTTAGTTGCAGTTACACAACTATCCTATTGCATATACTGGACAAGAACTACATTTTCATTTTACACATACACAACTACTTGTGTCTAGAATTATATTAGGGTGTATAGTGTTGCTACTTTCCTAGGAATACTACTTACACAACTTAAAAGTCTTTTCTCTAATTATAAAGTCTCTTGTACAAAAGCAAACATCTACAATAAAATTAGATGTAATGCCTCGACCAGAGAACCTGAGAGGACAACTAAAAATATAAGATGAAAGACAAATGATTTTTTCTTTTGTTCAACCCAAATGTTTCTCCCACTAAATTTATTTACGTTAAACTAAAATATTTCACACTCTACAATAACATGACATAATATGTCTTGTTATTATTAGTTCCTACTTTTCAATGAGAGTATAGTGGTGGGGGGGGGGGGGGGNTTATTTACGTTAAACTAAAATATTTCACACTCTACAATAACATGACATAATATGTCTTGTTATTATTAGTTCCTACTTTTCAATGAGAGTATAGTGGTGGGGGGGGGGGTGGGAAGAGTTCAAAACACATATTAATATTATTTTTAGCATTCTATACTTGGCCTCTATTGTAGTTGGAGAATGACAATAAAGGTTTTTAAGATTTGGGATGGGATTTGTTTTGGTGTTCTATTATTGTTCTTTTATTTGGTTGTAAAATAGAAGGAAAGTATTTTTAGATTTAGGATGCCAGAAAAGGCACATGACATTAGGTCTTAGGCAGTGCATTGCAAGGTCTGTATAGAATACAAATAATGAAAATGAATGGTTTGTACATTAGTGATCAATTTCAATGCTAAAGAGGTAGGGACATGTGGGATTTGGGAGTATTTTGTGTTTTAGCCATTTTTAGAGGCTACATGATTTAATCCCTTTGAAAGAACAATTTCATCAATTTCAGATAGCTTTACTCTTTGATTTGAAAACATGATCTACTATTTGAAGGGAAGTATATATTAAAAAGACATCCTCTAGTGCACTCAAACTCATCGACAATTTTACTTATGTCCAAGATATGATTTATTTTCATGATCCTTGCATTGATTTTATTTGGCTTATTTTTTAATCTTCTCATATTTTTTTTAATGACATTCACTCCTTGAGATCTTTATTTTTTATTTTCAAATATTTAGGCAACTTTAATCTATTGTGATTTTCCTTTTACCAGGTAAGATTTCCAAATTCATTGATGGTGAAGGTATTTTAAAAAATAGATTTCTATTCACCTTGAGATGGAATTTATTATTTTTAATCAAAATTTCTTACTTTAAATTTAACTAGTTTTGTTTTTGCCGTTAACTATTAAGGTTTATGGTAAGAATTTGTCTCTAAGGTTTTCTAAAAGATTGCTAGTGTTTTCTGGCCATATGTTGCTTGTAGGCTTGAAACCTAAATGTTTGAGCTTATTTGATTTCATGGAAAATGATACTTGCAGAATATAGCCATGATGGATTGCAAAAGGACACCACATAATATTTCAAACAAATAGAATTGATAGGGGTTAAACTGGATGAGAGAACCTTTTCTAGCATTCTTTTTTGATGTGTGGGGTTGGAAGTGATTTACTGGACCATGATACTTGCAAGATACAACCACAATGGATTGGTAGAGGACCTCATGTAGTTGTTTAAAAACATGTAATTGATAGGGATAAAACCAAATGGGAAACTCTTTCCTTGCATTCTTCTGCAATGTGCATGTCTAGGAGCTATATACTAGGGTGTGACAATTCATGACCAAATCATGGAAGTGGATTTAAATCTGATCTATTTTTAGTTAGTTATGTTATTTATACGTAATCTTTCAATCTTCTCATAGATGGTGGTAGGAAATTCTTTATTTATGTCTCTCACACACATCACTGACATAAGTTGTTTTCTACTCACATATTTGTGCTCCCAAGGTGTTTTATTTGGTTTTCAAAGAATTTATGTATTTATTTTGGATGTCAAATGCTTCCTTTGAGAAATAAATCTACTATGAAAAGAAATCAAACAAAACCACGGTGAGGGGTGATGTTTTCTACAACCAAATCATTTTGTAACATTAAAAAAGTCCTCATATCTAGTAATATACAATGGATTTACAACAACAACAATGGGAAAAATTTTGAAGGCTTCTTTTAAGAAGAAATTACCTATTACTAACTTGATTTTATTGTAGAGACATGCCCATGTATTTTTTCCTCATTAAAAGAAGTTTGAAGTAGAGTCTATTGAAGATAATGGTATTTTTCTTTTAATGCAAAATACAACTTTTTGGATACTCTAAAATAATTTAGATTTTATCTTTTATGGATCAATTCAACCTTTATAGACTCATATGCATACTATCAACATCTACTTATCTTTAGATTGAAGGTAATATTAGTTTCTTTTTCTCACAAAAAAACATTATTCAAAAGATGTACCAAAAAGGAAAAAGGTTAATGAATAAATGACTTCTTTGTGTTTGATGTAAACACCACTATTTTTGGAATAATCCTAGGAGGTGTTCTCAATATTCCAACTGCTAGACTATGCTTATTATGTTAATGTTTTCTAAGGATGCAACCATTGCGTCAATGAAAATATTTGTAGATCTCTCTTCCAATGTTGTGAGCACATGCGAATTCATTCATATGACATAAGAAGCTGGTCTTAATGAGAGACCCACAATTAATAGTTTAGTGAAGAAACTACAAGCATCAAGCAACTAGATGCATTTGTATAAGAAACAATGAGCATAAGCAGGTGTTTAAATTGGAAACCTACAAATAATAGTTTTACATTTAATATTAAATAAAATGCAAGCATATCTAGTCAAAAGCTACGAGAAGCCCTTGTACAGGTAACAAAGAGCATATTTAGATCGCTTCAAATATATCTAGATAATTAAAAAATATTATTTCATCAATTTCTACGAGTAACAAATTAATGTCATCCAATGGGAAATCTTATTTGCATGTCCCAATATTGTCATACATATTCTCTCAAATACAAAATTGAATAAACAAACTTGCTAAAACACCACTAAACCCTCTCACACAAGCATTGCACCGAGAGAATTAGTGAGGTGTTTTTATGAGACTTCAACATCAGAGGACAAGCAACGAAATCTGCATCAGGGGTAGCTTCAAAATGATTCAAATAAATAAAAAGGTTAGTCTCTAAAAACATTAAGCATACTTATCATTAGGACCATTGTAGATGACAACTTTAATTAGACTTTTGTAGAAAACTAAGAAGTAATAGACTTTTTCTCCAAAACTACTTTATCAATATTTTGTGGGAATTATGGTGCGGTAGAAACTTTTGTTTATCATGTTCTTGTTCTTCTTCTAACTCACTATTTAGAAACTTTTGTGAATGTTTGAAAAAATGGTAACTCAATGATATTGTAACTCTTGAACCTTCCTTTGTAAAACAAGTTCTTAAATTTGTCCTTGTTCTCTCTTTTTCACCTATGAAAATATACATCATTAACATATCAATCAATAGTTCCACTTGTCACTTTGTCCCATCCTTTTTAATAAGTACATCAACAATTAATACCTTCCCATCCTCTAGTATAGCCTTATAAATCCTCTCTAAGATTTTTACACAGAATTCATCATCCCAATCATGCAAAATTTTCTATAAGTACAATAACAAAAGTTCAAAAAATTTATTTTCTAAAATATAAATTTAAATTTAAATAAAACATAATTTTTCAAAAAAATACCTTAATGAGAACTGCATCTGCTGATGGAATTTGGTCAAACATATTACCCTTCACATGCTCTACTCCTGAAATTTTAAATCTTTATGAGAGAACCACACTATACTTTTACTCCGATGAACTTCATAACATTAACCACATTACTGATGTTTGAATTATTGTAACCTCTCTGATGCAGTCCATAACAAATTAACTACAGCCAATTAGATCTGAATGCAGATTATAAACTGGTATTTAAACTTGTAGATTAGTAACTTCTTCATCTATGAAGTATAGAGATGGAGATGGTTACACACCTTTTATTGGAGCAGCAGTTCTTATGACATGAGGAACGTCGAGATTTATGCCATGAATATGGGGGTATTGTTTAACAATTGTAGATAATGCAGAGCCTACTCCTCCACCAACATCCACCACACTCTTCAAGCTCTTAAACCCGTCATAGACCTTCAACACAGAAGCAATCAAAGAGCTTGTCTGAGCAGTCATGGCCTCGTTCAAAATCCTATTTGTCTCAGGATTATGGGTGACATACTAATAAATGTTCATGCCATTGGCCTTGGTGAATGCTTGGCAGCCTTCTATGACAGAATCATGAAGATGCTGATAAGCATCTGTCATACATTTTAGATTCAAGAACAACAGAGAAAGCACACAGAATTGTTGGGCCTCATTATTTTCCAGCAATTTAGAGAGGCTAGTTGGGCCATATTTGATTTGGCGACTAACACTGCCACTAGTATCTACTGTGGTCTCTTCAGTGAAGACACCAATGGAAGCCAGAAGCCTCATGATTCTAGTGGGCAGGTTTGCTAGTGGAGGCAGAAATATGGAAAGCAATTTCCTCCATGGGTGGCAATAATGTCAGGAATGTTAAGCAAGACAGCAGTTTGAAGCGCCATGGGTGTTATAACCCAAATTTTTGATTCTTTAAATAAATAAATAAAAGATTTCAAAGCTGTTGCGAAATTAAAGGAAAAATGACACCTCAACTTCCATCTCTCCCACTATTCGCTCCAAAAAATAGGAGAAGGTGAGTGGAAAATAAATATGGGAGTGATGAAAGTAAGGGGGACATTGACATAGTTTAGCAATGCAAAACAGACGGTTACAAGGCCCATTGCCAAGTTTCCAAAAGAAACCTGATATTACACGCGAGGACATGGTGGACAATGAATCCAAAGGGGTACTCTAAATGCATATATATATGAATGGAAAGGACCATATTCCGGCCTTTTTGCTCATTTGTTTATGAGAGGGAAGTCATAAAGAGGGGGTTTTTGCTGGTGCTGAGGGAGAGGAAGAACAGACACGGACTGGGAAGAGGAAAACAGTCAGTCTAGAGATAAAGAAGAAGGAACTGAGACAAGCAGGTGCTGGGTGATGAGAGTATGAATTAGCAACACCAGGTTCCAAAATGAACGCCTCTACTCTTTTCTTTCCTCAAAAGTTATGCAATTTTCTGTTAAGTGTTCTAGCTTGTCCATTCTTTTATTTTTTATTTTATTTTGTGTAAACTTTAAAGATGTTGCCTGCGTAGTTGTATGTCATAGAAAATAACTTGATTAATGGAGAATATACTGAGGTGCTATTAAGCTAGGATCCGGATATTGATTGCTGAAATGATTTATCTGTTGTGTGTCTACTCCCCATGAACGGTTTCATTGTTAGTGCTATGAAATAGGCGTAACAGCTCATGGGAAAGTAACTTTAAACTATTGAAACACATCCTGCGCAATAAGATAGGCATGAGGTGTTAAATTGTATTTTCTTTCCCCCCTTGTGGAAATCGAAGACTTATTATGAGACCCGCGTGACTAGTTTTAGTAAATCCTTTTTTTTTTTTTCTTCTTTATTCTGATAGAAAGTCGTGGCTCAGGTAAATGAACTGTAAAACCGGTCAGCACCTTGAATATTACCTACACTGGCTTCACCCACACTTTGCCATATAAGACAGGATTGTGATGAGATTTGGTAGGTATCCCCTGTCTTCTCCTTACTCGTAGCAGCTTACCCTAAGCATCTAACTTTACCACACTAAGCGTTGAGAAGGGGACACATTTTTTTTTATATCGGTTCATCTCCTTAATGATACTCTACTCGACCATTGCCAATGTAGAACTCCACACTTACAAGAACGGTGCCACATACTGATCTTTTTCTTCTCATGGATTGATTTCTACAATCACCTCCACATGGTCAACCCTATGCATGACAGAGAATGACAGCCGCGAACAAAAGTCGTGGAGGAGAGGATTTCGCTGTCGATCATCAAACTGACCACCTTAGAGTTGGAACACAGGAAGCGTGTCATTCTTGTTAGTTTGTCCTATATCCGAGACAAACTCTTATCTTTACTTAATGCATGAACGTAGCCTCTAACTGTTGCTTATGATCTGTACTTTACGTGTAGCTGTGTAGCAAGTTTATTTATCTCAAATAATACATCATGGTTGCAGTATTTTTTTTTAATGTTGTTGCTACAAAACAGTTTGGTCTCAGAACTTTAAATATGTCTGTATGTCTTCAGAACGAGGCACTCTATGTATTTTTACTCTGTTTTGTTTTATGGGTTTATGGTAACTGAAACATTGTAGCAAATGAAACATTTTAAAG
>MU227891.1:200502-216461 GCA_018584345.1 Thuja plicata
CCATGATCTCCTTACACACAATTCAAGATGCCGACACATCAACATTATTTGCAAGAAATACATTTTACAAAACAAATAATAAGAATAGGAATTATCCAAGGTTGAGACACCTTATTCCTAACAAAGGAAGAAGTATCAAGCACAGAACCTCCTGAACAAACCAATGATGAATTAACTGAGGTACAAACAATTGAAGATTCTAATGCCAAGAAGATTGCATTGGAAGTAATAGCATCATTTCCCCAATCTCCTATCCACAACATATTATCTCTAACCAAGGACAAGGTTACATAATCAACATCTAAAATAGTAGTAACTGAGCAATAGGCTCCACCTACTACTGGGAAAGAAAAACTGAGTCACAGATGGACAAGGTAAATTTAGCTAGCATTGATTCTTCAGTTAACTTTGATTCATCAATTGATGTAGTAAAGGTCAGTGACCTAATCTAATTGAATACTGAGGCACAAGTTGAGGATGGAAAATGTAAGGAAATTGTTCCTTCACCTAATCCCAAGATCAAAGGTAAGGAGAAGGAAGTAAATACTGATGAGATTGATCTGGAAAAGGACATTGTGATTCCAAATTGGGATCTTTCCAACTTATCAGTAGAGAAAATGGATACACTTGGAGAATTATGGAAGAAAAGAGCAATCCAGAAGAAGTTCCAAGAAGAGAAAAAGAGGAACAGAGTACTTGAAGATGTAAAAGGCATATTCATAGAGACACTACAAATTGAGGTCAATGAGAATGAATCCATTATGGATCAACTTGTTGACTTAGTCCATAAGTTTAATGAGGACATGAATGGTCAAGAGAAACTTCTGGAGAAAGCAGAGAGAAAATTTGAACACAAGGTTCTAGAGAATATTGCAAAGAATATTGCAATTGACCAGGTGCAGCTAACTAATGTTATTAGAACTCTAGAAACCACTGTGACCAATGTAGTATAATTGTTTGTAAATTTGAGAGATACCTCTAACTTTACTATGGAGATCAAGAATAAGTTAGCAAAGATTGATGCAGATCTGAAGGAAAGTGCAAAGAAGTTAGCACTTGATCCGAGGACAGGCTCAACACACCATTTGAAGATCAAATATCTGACCAATCTACATGGTGAGTTACTAAGAGAAGAAGAAAGGAATAGGGAGTCTCTTTCAGCCATTCAAAGCCAACTCCTATCATACATAGATGCTATGTAGAAACACATTACACTTGCCAAGACTCTCATCCATGACAATAAATTCTTAGTTGCAAAACTTATGATAGATTTTTTAGCCAAGCTATCAATTGAATTGCACATCATGAAGGTGCTATAGGAAAATTGGGATAAAAATCTCTCTCAAATTTGAAGGTACATTGTGATTTCCTATCCTACTTTGGAATTACCTTGTAGATATAGTTTGGCATTTTTGTCAGAAACAAGGGGGAAAAGGTCATTGTATATACACTAAGGAAATACATGTACAGTTGAGTAGAGAAGAAGATATATATAGAAGAAAATATACATTACAACAACAATTTTGAAAAAAAAAATAGAGCCGGTTGGACTCGAGCAGCAAAATAGGTGTCAAAACCCAACTAGATAGTAAGGGGCAGTTTTGACTTATCAGATCTAGAGTACAATGATAAGTGTTTTTGTCACTAATGCCAAAGGGGGATATTTTAGACCTTATGGAAAGACATGCTGTCAATTAGTGTAAAAACACTTAGTCATTCTATATTACCTGAATTATCAGTATTGCCCGAGTGATCAATGTGACCCGAGTGATCAGTATTGCCTGAGTGACTAGTGTGACCCGAGTGATCAGTATTGCCTAAGTTATTAGGCATCAACCAAGTGATCAACATTGCCCGAGTATCATTTTTTCACCCAAGTAGACTTTTGGACCCGAGTGACAGTATTGGGCCGACTTTGCATATATTGTTTAATATCATTATGTCTAATGGAAGCCGACTTATGAAGCTATTTGTTTTTGGATAAGATATATATATATATAGGACATTATGTTTATCCCAATAATGCATGAGAATAGTAATTAGTAAAAGTATATATGCGAATATGATATGGCATATTGATTAGAAGATTGCAAAAGTATAAAGCACAACATAGACTCATCTATCATAGTCAGTTGATCAGTTATATTCAGAAGGATCTCATTCAGCAAATCAGAGTTACCAAAGCAGATCATCTACTGGTTCATTCTAACAAGTGGATCAAAAAATCCCTTAAACAAGGTGGACCTAACAGTCCTTTGTAAATCTCTTAGCAGATTTGCATTACTTTTTGTATTGTATCAAATCCTTTAACAAGGTGGAATTAACAGTCCTTATTTCTCTTAACAAGGCGTTCTATTAGAAGTGGTCATTGTAAGCTCTAACAGGCTAAATTTATACTATAGTACTAAATCTTATGGGTACCATCCCCACCCCAGTTTTAATTTCTATTTGGAAGGTTTCTGGGTAACAATATACTATGTTATGTGGTGTGTATGATTCTTTCATCTCAGTTCTATGCATGCTTATCAAATTAAATAATATTATTGTCAATTAAGAAGACTATGTTTTATTGGTTCATGATTCACCCCCCTCTTAGTCACCTTGCATGTAATATATTTCCAACATTACCATTCATGAATTCTAACTTGAAACTAATGTTATTCAGCTATGCCACACTTACTAGATGGTGTAGGAGCACACCTAGCTCAAACCCTTAGCTCTTTATTTCTAGCATGTACTGACTCTAGCCAAGTTACGAAAGTGTGTGTGGACCTTAGAAGGTCTTTTTTTTTCCCTAAGATGGATATGACTAGGTCAATCCATGTCTAGATGGGTTTCTTTGTTGATTTCCTGATTTTCAGTTAATACTGTCAGTTAACACTATCGGTTAACATTGTCAGTTAACACTGTCGGTTAACACTATGTCTGTTAACACTATGTCTATTCACACTGTCGGTTAACACTGTGTCGGTTAACACTGTACTGGTTAACACTGTCGGTTAACACTGTGTCGGTTAACACTGTGTCGGTTAACACTGTGCCGGTTAACACTGTCGGTTAACACTGTGTCGGTTAACACCATCGGGTATCACTGTTTGCTAACACCGTTAGTTATCACTAGCACTGATTTAGATTGGTAGTCGGTTTTGCATTACTGTTGGTCGGTAAAGTCAGTCGTAACAGCCCACAAGAAGCAAATCTTGTCTTTTATGGAGAGTATGGTCAGTTGTAACGGTTCCTAAAGAGATGCTTGTGAATATGTGGGCAGTTAGGGTCATTTCAATGAGAGGATGGTTATTAATAACAGCCCAAGCCTTCATTTTAGAGAGCTAGAAGAGAGAATAGAGATTGAAAAAAAAGAGAAGCTACAGGAAATCACAGTGTTACAGATTTTTGTACTATTTTTGTTTTGTTTCCAGTAATGAGAAGTTGAAGATAGTGTGTTTAGTGGATATCAACCTTCTTTGTTCATTTTTCATGCAAGTAGAATAGTTACTTTATTTTCTATTTTGTAAGTTATTATTTCTTCACCCGTTCTGGGTTGTAAGCAGTAATGGCCCCTCAAGATTCCTGAATCCATGGTGAGAGTCATGTGTTGGGATGGAACTCAAGAGGAGCCCTTGTACATAGTTTCCTTTTTGTTTTCTGTAGGAGAAGAAACAACAAAGAGTCTAGAGATCTTACCTTAGGTGAGCTTGGTAATAGTCTGGCTAGGGAAGAGAATGAAAGCAATGTTTTGAAAACATTGAATAAGTGAGAAGAATGAATCTATTTATGTAGGTTCAGCAAGAAGAAGATGAAAAGCACTTCGATGGGGACTGAGTCTTGAAGAGGAGGTAAAGTTGAGAGTGACTTACCTCAATTTAGGGTTGGGAACACCCTAAGAGATCTAGGAGAAAGATCTCAGAATAGAGCCAAGCTAGTTTTGTAGCAGCAACAAGACGTCTGTCCACATCAGATTGGTATTAGAGCCTAAATTGATCGGGCTTGTGGTAGATGTTCCAGCCAGCAATATCAATAGGTGAAAATAAGATGGTCACCAATGTAGAGCTTGCAAAGGAAGTAGATGAACAGAAGATAGTGATAGAGGATCAAAGGGAAAGGAGTAGACTCCTTGAAGAAGCCCTAGATGAGGTGAAGGTAAAACTTCAAGAAGTTGCAGATGCAACTAAAAGCAAAGATGTAGATGAAGTGAGTAGTAGCAGAGGGAACCAAAAAGTTGATGAAGAAGACTTGATACCTAAACTAGACCCTCCAATGAATGAGGAGCCATTTCTAAAATCTCTTAGAGCCCTAGGAGGAAAAATTCTTGAAGGAATTCCATTCTTTAATGGAAAAATGGATAGTGAACTAGTTGTGGAATGGATAGAAGGTATTGATAATCATTTTGAATGTGAGGGCATAACTGAAGCATAGAAGGTAAAAGTTGCAAAGTCAAGTTTAAGAGGTTCAACATTAACATGGTGGAAATACCTCCAAGAAGAGAGGGAGAAGATGGGTAAGCACCCAATTTTGAATTGGAAGGCCATGTTAAACAAGGTAAAGGAGCAATACCTACCTGAGGATTATGAAATCTAGCTACACAAGAAGAGGTAGAGTTTGAAGAAAAAAGATTTGGATGTGGCTACGTATACTGAAGAATTCCATAAGTTGTGCTTGAGGTCAAAAGTCCAAGAGGATGAGACTATCAAGGTAGCTAGGTATCTTGGAGGCCTAAAATGGAAAATCCAAGAGGAAATCATTTTGTGGACTCCCACAACCATCCATAAGTGTTTCCAACTTGCATTAAAAGTGGAAAAGAAGAAAAAAAAAAAATTAGAATCAAAATTCAGAGGAAGAGGAAGAGGTAGAGAAGGAAGAGGACAAGGAGGCTATGGTGGAAGAGGATTAGATTCAAAGCAGCAAAGTGAGAACAAGCTCACTAAAAATAAGGAAACTCAAGTAGAGGAGGTTCCAGTAGAGGTAGAGGTTCTAACAGTAGTTGGAGAGGAAGGAGAAACAGTAATCAAGGAAGAGGAGCATCCTACTTTGCCACCATGAAGTGCTACCATTGCATTCAACTAGGGAATCCTGCCTATAGGTGTGTTGAAAATAGTTCTAGTTCTCAAGGAGGTGGAAAGAGAGTTAACTATGTCCAAGAAGAATCAAGTTGCAGCAGCAAGCCATCGAAGGTACCTTTAGAATCAGAAGAAGGTGAGAACCTCATGATGAGGAGGACCTTAATCAGAGAGCCAAGCAAAGAAGAACCAAGCCAAAGGAGAGCACTCTTTAGACTGAAGTGCAAGATTATGGGAAAGGTGTGTAGAGTCATTATTGATTCAGTCTCAACTGATAATATCATCAGTGAAGAAGCAGCCAACAAGTTAAATTTGAAAAGGATTCCACACGAAAAACCATACAAGGTTACATGGCTCAACAAAGGACAACATGTGTTTGTAGAAGAACAAGCATGGGTAGAGTTCACTCATTTAAGAAAGATGGAGTGACTTTCAAAATTCAGTCACTAATAGAAGAAGGAGAGACAAAGACATCAAGTCCAAGTGTGTTCATGGTTGGTGAGAAGGAGTTTTTGAAGACTCTAGAAGAAGGAGAAGGAGTTGGATTCACTTTAGTATTGAAGCCAAAAGATGAAGCTGCTATCAAGAAATCAAAGGTACCAAATGAGGTAAAAGAAATACTGGAAGAGTATAAGGATATTTTTAATGATGGCCAGCCCACTCCCCTACCTCCAAAAATATTTGTTAGCCACAAGATTGACTTCATACTAGGAGCTACCTTACCCAACAAAGCTGCCTATAATATGACCCCTCAACAAAATGAGGAAATAGCCAATCAAATTAGAGATTTATTAGACCAAGGCCTAATTAGAAAAAGCATAAGCCCATGTGTAGTCCCCACTATTTTAGCACCTAAGAAAGGAGGAGCTTGGAGAATTTGCACTGATTCTAGAGCCATAAATAGAATCACCATTAGGTATAGGTTTCCAATACCCAGAATTGAAAACCTAATGGATTATTTAGTGGAGGCAAAGTACTTCAGCAAGATTGATCTTAAGAGTGATTACCACCAAATCAGAATTAATGAAGGAGATGAATGGAAGATAGCCTTCAAAACTATAGAAGGTTTGTATGAATGGCTTGTAATGCCATTTGGTTTGTCTAATGCTCCCTCAACTTTTATGTGGCTTATGAATGAGGTATTGGTAGAATGCATTGGTAAGTTTGTTTTTGTCTACCTAGATGACATTTTAGTTTTCAGAAAAACTAAGGAGGAGCATATTAGGCATTTGAAATTTGTTTTCAAGAAATTGCATGATGAAAAGCTAATGATCAACTTGGAGAAGCGTGACTTCATGAAGCAGGAGCTGGTATATCTCAATTTTGTTTTGTCACAGGGTAACCTCAAAATGGACCAAGGAAAGGTGGATTCCATTCTGAGTTGGCCTACTCCCAAGGCTTCCATTGAGGTGAGAATTTTCCATGGTTTAGCTCAGTATTACAAAAAGTTCATTAGACATTTCAGTGGAATTTGTGCACCTATGTTAGACACCATCAAAGGTGGGATGAAGACAAAGTTTCAATGGACACCACAAGCTGATCAAGGATTTGAAACACTCAAGGAGAAGATAGTAGAGTTTCCTACTCTAGTTCTTCCAAGCTTTGATAATCTTTTTACAGTAGAATGTGATGCAAGTAATGTGGCCATTGGGGCTATCATAAGCCAAGAAGGAAGACTAGTAGCTTTCCATAGTTGTATGCTCTAGTCCAAGCACTCAAGAAGTGGAGGCACTACTTTCTGCCAAAGGAGTTCATAGTATATACTAATAACCAAGCTCTTAGCTTCCTTAACTCTCAAGACAAACTCAGCAGCAAACACATGAAGTGGGTGGAGTATCTACAAGCCTACACTTTCAATATCAAGCATAAAAAGGGAGTATAGAACAAGGTTGCTGATGCATTGAGTAGAAGTCTGCTCATAGTCCAAGAAGTTAATCTACAAAGCATAGGTATTGATAGCTTCAAAGACCTATATGCTAAAGATGAAGATTTTGCCCAAATCTACAAGGTATGCAAGGAGTTTAAAAACAACTTTCATGGTGAGTTTTCTTAATATACTTTGCAGAATGATTTTCTATTTAAAGGAGGTCAACTTTGTGTTCCTAAAGGGTCTATGAGATAGAATTTGATTTAGGAAAAGCATAATGGAGCACTTAGTGGTCATTTTGGAGTCAGTAAGACTCAAGATCTAGTCACTAGGTTCTATTTTTTGCCTAGAATGAATAGAGATGTTAGACAGTATGTTGAGAGCTGTGTAGTGTTCAAAAAGAAAAGGGCACATCTTCAAATGCAGGTCTTTATCAGCCACTTCCAATCCCAACCAGACCATGGGAATGCATAAGCATGGATTTTGTAGTTGGTTTGCCAAGAACAAGGCAGCGATATGATAGTATTTTTGTTGTAGTGGATAGATTTAGTAAGATGGCACATTTTATACCTTGTAAGACAATTCATGATGCTTGTAACATTGCACAGTTGTTTTTTAGTGGAGTGGTGAGGATACATGGACTCCCACTTAGTATTATTTTAGACAGGGACAACAAATTCATGAGCCATTTTTGGAAGACCTTATGGCAAAAGCTGGGCACTAACTTGTCTTTTGGATCTGCATATCATCCATAGACAGATGCCCAAATAGAGGTAGTCAATAGGAGTCTTGGTAACTTACTGAGATGCCTCACAAAGGAGTATGGTCAAGCATGGGACCAACTCATTGGACAAGCTGAATATGCATACAATGATACAGTGAACAGATCAATGGGTAAGAGTCCTTTTGAAATAGTTTATGGATTTCACCCTAGAGGAATTTTTGAGCTTAGAGAATTGAAGGAAGGAATGCATGGTAGTGGATCTGCTGAGGAATTTTCTCATTCAATGAGGGAAGTACATGAAAATGTGAGAAAGAATTTGATTGAAAATGCTGAAAAAGTAAAGCAAAAGGTGGATGCAACAAAGAGGGATGTTCAGTTCCAGATTGGAGACTTGGTGATGGTACACTTGAACAAGCATAGGCTACAAAAAGGTGTTCCTCACAAGCTACAGATGAAGAGGCTAGGTCCATGCAAGATACTTGCAAAGTATGGAAACAATGCATACAAGGTGGAGCTCCCTGAAGACATTGGGTTGTCACCAGTTTTCAACATTGCAGACTTGATAGCATACAAAGGACCAATTCAAGATGCTGATCAAAACCTTCAAGAGGTAATACAAGAGGTAAAATATTTGAAATTATACCCTACTCCATCTATGATAGCTGAAAAGATACTAGACTCAAGGGTGTACAAGAAGACAAGGAACACAGAATATATGGAGAACCTTGTCAAATGGCATGAAAAAGAAGATGCTGATGCTACTTGGATTAGTGAAATAGAATTCAAGAGGTTGGGAATTTATCCAAACATGCTCAATCCAAGGATGGATTAACCTTTCTTTTGTTTGGGGGAGTATGGTGCAGGAGCACACCTAGCTCAAACCCTTAGCTCTTTATTTCTGGCATGTACTGACTCTAGCCAAGTCAAGAGAGTGTGTGTGGACCTTAGAAGGTCTTTTGTTTTTCCCTAAGATGGATATGACTAGGTCAATCCATGTCTATATGGGTTTCTTAGTTGATTTCCTAATTTTCAGTTAATACTGTCGGTTAACACTATCAGTTAACACTGTTGGTTAACACTGTCAGTTAACACTATGTTTGTTAACACTATGTTTGTTAACACTGTGTCGGTTAACACTGTGTCTATTAACACTATCGGTTAACACTCTGCCAGTTAACACTATCGGTTAACATTGTGTCAATTAACACTATGCCGATTAACACTGTCGGTTAACACTGTGCCGGTTAACACCATCGGGTATCACTGTTTGCTAACACCATCGATTATCACTGGCACTGATTTAGACTGGTGGTCAGTTTTGCATTACTGTTGGTTGGTAAATTCATCTGTAACGGCACGTGAGAAGTGAATCTTGTCTTTTATGGATAGTATGGTCAGTTGTAACACTTCCTAAAGAGATGCTTGCGAATATGTGGGTAGTTAGGGTCATTTCAATGAGAGGATGGTTATTAATAATAGCCCAAGCCTTCATTTTAGAGAGCTAGAAGAGAGAATAGAGATTGAAAAAAAAAGAGAAGCTCCAGGAAATCACAGTTATAGATTTTTGTACTATTTTTGTTTGGTTTCTAGTAATGAGAAGTTGCAGATAGTGTGTTTAGTGGATATCAACCTTCTTTGTTCATTTTGCATGCAAGTAGATTAGTTACTTTATTTTATGTTTTGTAAGTTCTTAGTTCTTCACCTGTTCTGGGTTTTAAGCAGTGATGGCTCCTCGAGATTCCTAAATCCATGGTGAGAGTCATGTGTTGGGATGGAACTCGAGAGGAGCCCTTGTACATAGTTTCCTTTTTGTTTTCTGTAGGAGAAGCAATAGCAAAGAGTCTAGAGATCTTACCTTAGGTGAGCTTGGTAATAGTCTGACTAGGGAACAGAATGAAAGCAATGTTCTAAAAACATTGAATAAGTGAGAAGAATGAATCTATTTGTGTAGGTTCAGCAAGAAGAAGATGAAAAACACTTCAATGGGGATTGAGTCTTGAAGAGGAGGTAAAGTTTAGAGTGACTTACCTTAGTTTAGGCTTGGGAACACCCTAAGAGATCTAGGAGAAAGATCTTAGAATAGAGCCAAGCTAGTTCTGTAGTAGCAACAAGATGTCTGTCCACATCAGTAGATTGCACCTTAGTCCTTCAACCCAATAAGCATGATCACATTTTATTCCTTCAGTTAGAGTAATACAACCTTTACCTTTCACATAGAAAGGTTCATCATTCCCAAAACTGACACTCCCACCATCATAGTGCTCAAGATGTTTAAACTTAGTTTTATCACTAGTCATGTGGTGAGAACAACCACTATCAATTATCCAAGTGTCATTTTTGCTAATATGAGAGAAAAGTGCAGTATTTTCATTATCTTCATTGTTTTACTCATCCTTAATAGAAATGTAAACCACTTCATTTTCATCTTCATCATTATTAGAATCTTTTACAATATAACAAGATTTATTAACTTTGTCCTTGTAGCTTTTATAGTTTTTGAAATATTTCTTGCCTTTATACTTGTTGAAATTTCTCTCACCTTTGTCTTCTTTGTTTGGACACTTAGAAACAATGTGACCAACCTCATCACATGAAAATAAAATCAATGGTATTCTTCCTTTGGCAACTCTCTTTCCAAGTAATGCTTCAAAGATTTCTAGATCGTTGTCATCAAAATCATCATCACTATCACCATCAATTTGTTTTCCTTTTGAGTTTCTATCCATCTTACCAAGGTTTAATTTATCTTTGAATGCAGACTCAAAATTGCTAGGATTAGGAGAATAATTGTCAAAATTGTCTAGCTCAAAAGCTATTAGCCTTCCAACCAATTCATCTAGAGTTATATCATTACTGCACCTCATCTCTTGAATAGATGAAACTCTAATTGCATGGATAGGAAGAAAAGTTTTCAATACCTTACTAACCTCTATTTTTTCTTCAATTATTCCACTGACAGCTCTGATGGCATTGATAATTTTCTTGATTCTTTCACTGTATTTTGTAATGTCTTCTCCTTCTTTCATTTTCATCTGATCAAACTGGCCTTTGAGACTCTCTTCTTTGGCTCTCTTTACATTGTCATCTCCTCCATGGATATCATGTAGTTTCTTCCACATATCATAGGTAGTAGGGAAGTCCTTGACTTCATCAAATTCTAATTAGCTGAGTGAAGAAGCTATATCAATCATCATTATGTTATGATTCTTCATGTACACCATCTGATCCACATACATAGGTCTCGGTGGTTCCACATATTTGTGATCCAAGAATTGCAAAATAGTATCTCCAATAGTAGATAGATGTAGCCTTGTCAACCCTTGCCATGCAACAAAGTTATCTTTGTTAAGCTTGGGGATATCCTTTCTGTAAGACATCTCTGATCTTTAGCTTAGGCCTTGAAACCTTCCCTGAAAGCACCTGCTTTGATACCAGTTGTTGGAAATGGGTTGATTAACTGAGAGGGGAGGGGTGAATCAGTTACCACAAAAACAAATCCAAGTCCCTTAAATATCTTAATCAAACTTATCATTGTTACTTGGTTAACAAAGATATTCTATTGTTACTCAGTTAACAAAGCAATCTTAAGATATTAACTCTGATTATCGTTTAGTGACTAAGTGAAAAAACTTAAAGCATAAATCAAATCAAATATACACAGATGACACCAAGATTTAATGTGGAAACCTAATTTGGGAAAACCACCAATTGCAACTAGTTACTATTTTTCAATTTTATGAAGTGAGCACTGTTAGGAGCCAACCCTATTAAAGGTTACAAAACACACTATTAGGTGTGACCCTGTTAGAGGATTTAATCACCTTGTAAGTGTTAGTAATAACAAAGAGGGGGGGTTAATCAGTGGCTTCAAAAACTTATCTATAAACTTACCACCAATCAAATAAACCTCAGATTATTATGACCCTTACAAGATGCATCCATGAAATACTTTATAATAATTAATTATCTGTCGGTTTTCCTTTTCTGACCTTATTCTCCTTGATTACTCATAAGCAGTAAAACTTATTTACCGACACTCAGTAAATATGCAGAGTATACCAATAAATCTAGAAATGCATATGTGAAATGTAAAATAGTAAAGTAATAAACCATACACACATAACACATGGATTTTAATGTGGAAACCCTATTAAGGGAAAAAACCACTGGGACTAGTACCCCAAATTTTCACTCTTCTAAAGTGAGCCCTGTTAGGAGCCAACCCTGTTAAAGGTTACAAACACACTGTTAGGTGTGACCTTGTTAGAATATTTTATACATAGAGGTTGTCACTTAGTATCTGGCATCTATTTTCTACCATCCTTGAATCAACCTTCTTCTTAGACTGTCAATAGGCTTTAGGAAAATCTGGGTACCATCCTTGAATCAACCTTCTTCTTAGACTGTCAATAGGTATCTGGCAAGTCCAATGCTACTTTCATGAATCGACCTTTTTGGAACTCCTTGGGATGTACCTCAATATATAGAAGACTGTTAAGTCCTATTATTTTAAGAGACTTGATGCTTCAATGGTTAAACTGAAACATCATGACTTGTTTCTAATGCAACTTGAATTGTAGATTTTCAGATCAATTTAAGTACATTACCTCTCTGATAAATGTATCAATTCAATTCTTTTTGCTCCACACTTTCTACTCTGTGATGTTGTGCTTCACTGTTTGTCGGTGTCTGCAAAATTATTTATCTCTCCCTCAGCTTGATTGATTAGGACTGTATGAATTTATCCTTCATTAGTTTCTCTTCAGCATCCTCTTTCTATTCACCCCCATTTATGTGATTACAAAAAGGAATTAATCTTGTCTCTTATATAGACATGATATTCACCATTTCTTGATTCTTGATTCTTGGCATGAAAAACAATCCAGTCAATCAGATTTAAAGAATAACTCCTAATTTATCTTGGAGTTATCTTTTTTCCAACTATACAAATCTTCTTTAAATCAATCACTTAACTCTGGTCGAATAAAACAATGAAAACAACCAGTTAAGTCTATCTTTAGCTCTTTCCAGCTAGATATGTTGTCATTTTCTAAAATCTCTATTCTCTCGATCAACTCTGCAGTTAGTCATCAGTGACAACTGCCAGTTTCATCAGTGTGACTCCAGTCAGCTTCAGGATCTTCATCTGTCAGGCATCATTGGATTTTAATCATTGGGTAACTTTGTTCTCAGCTCGTTAGGTATCCTATGATTTTTCTTTGTCAGGAAACACTATCTTTTTCTCGTCAGGTATCACTATGGCTTTGTTTCTTTGCCTTTACCGATGGTGTGCACTCTGTCAGTGTCTTCTATCACTTAGTGAATACTTGACTTTTATGCATTGTTGAAAGCATAATATTTTTTCCATTGATTCTCTATAGTCTTTGGCATTATATACATGACCGTACAGATGATTTCAAGTTGACATCAATGACAATAAAAATCATTAACTGATTTAATGTCTTGCATTATCTTCAACTCAACATTATCAAACATTCAATCAGTTATATGTAATGAATCTCTCCCTTTGGCATTGATGGCAACAAATTTATATTATCACACTATACTATTTCTAATATAATATGAAATACAATTTTTGAGATTCATCAAACTACCAATCTTTGTTTGATAACTGATAAAAATGTCTGACCACCGGTAAGCTCTATTTTAGCTTAGAGTTTATTCTTGCAGCTCTCTGTCTTTCTTGTTCTGATGTGTTATGTCCTTTCCTTGTGTCAATATCTCCCTTTTTACTGTTCTTTTTCTTTGATGTTTTTGTCTCTTGTCAGCAACTCTCCCTTTGTATAATCTTTCATACAATTTTATCTCCCTATGGATATGATCTCTCCCTGTTGGAGTAATCTGATAATGGATAATCTTTCTTCTTTTTCTGAAGACTGTGATAATATGTAAACTTTCTCTCCCTTTGAAAACAATGCCAAACAAATATCTCACAGATATTTGACATTAATTTCAAGTGATCTTTTCTCTCCATCCATAATATATTCCTTGAATTTCCCTTATCCATCAGCGATACAACAATATGTCTAGTGCTCAATTATGATATATACCTTTCTGTATATAGATGTAGCTTTGAAGTTCATCTTTTTTCTTGCATCAACATGAATGATATTCTGATAATATATAGGCTAATACAGCCTTCATTTTTTTACTGACTGGTAGAAAAGGGTTTGACCTCTACTCTCTTTCTCAGGTACTCAAACATATCCTTGGGCAGTGGCTTGGTGAAGATATCAGCTAATTGTTCTTTTGATTGCACATACTCTAGTATCACCTCTTTTTCTTAAACTTGTTCTCTTAAATAATGATACTTGATTGCAATGTGTTTAGTCTTGGAATGCATGACTGGACTCTTGGAAATATTTATTACACTGGTGATCACAATAGATAATCACTAGTCCTGAGATCTTCATATGCATACCTTCTAGAAACTATTTGATCCATGCAATATTTGAGTAGTTTGTAGTAGAAAAAACATATTTTTCTTCTGTAGTAGACTGAGAGATGCATCCTTGCTTCTTGCTAATCTATGTGACAAGTCTGTCACCCATAAAGAATGCTCCTCCAATTGTGCTCTTCCGGTCATCAATATTTCCAGCCCAATCAACATCAATAAACACTTTTAGTTCAAATTTGCCTTCTCTTTTATACCATAAGCCAAATTCCTTAGTATTCTTTAGATATGTTAGGATTCTTTTCATAGTAGTCATATGCAATTCCCTGGGGTTAGTAGAAAATCTAGCAATAATTCATGTTGCATGTGCAATATCTGGTCTACTGTGTACAACATACATGAGTTTTCCAATCATTGATCTATACAAAGTCTGATTTACCTCTGTTTTCTTGTCTTCCTTTGTTAACTTGCATCCAGTAGCCATCGGTGTTCCAACTGGTTTGGAATCTTCCATCTTAAATATTTTTAGGACCTCTTTAATGTATTTGGACTGAGTAATGAAAATACCTTCACTTTGTTGAATGATCTATAGACCAAGAAAGAACTTGATCTCTCCAAATATAGACATCTCAAATTCTTTTCTCATCTCATTAGAAAATGATTTTCATAGCATATCATTGCCTCCAAATATAATGTCATCAACAAATATTTTAGAAATCAAAGTGTTAGCATCAGTATCTTCTTTTAAATAAATATTATTGTTTTCACTAGTCCTTATAAATCCAATACTTATTAGATAGGAATGAAGTCATTCATAACAGACTCTAGGAGCTTTTTTTAATCCATACAAGGCTTTGTGAAGTCTACATACCATGTTCCTCTTGTCTGGATCTACAAACCCTTATGGTTGCCCAATGTATACCTCTTCTTCAAGTATTCTATTTAGGAATGTTGACTTGACATCCATTTGATATACTTTGAATCCTTTGTATGCAACATAAAAAATTAGTATTCTTACTCCTTCTAGCCTAGCAACGGGTGCAAAGGTTTCTCCATAGTCTATACCTTCTTCTTGTGCATATCCCTTGCATACTAGTCTTGCTTTGTTCCTTGTGACTTCTCCATTCTCATTCAGCTTATTCCTGAATATCCATTTTGTACCGATGACATTCTTTTCATCTGGTCTTGGCAGAAGTGACCATGTTTTTATCTTTTCAATCTTCTCAATCTCATCATTCATAACACTTATCCATTCTTCATTATCTAGTGCAACATTGATAGATTTTGGCTCAAACTCATAAATTAAACAAATTGAGTTTAAAGACTTACTTCTTGTTCTTGTACCAGCTTTCTTATCTCCTATGATCTAGATCTCTAGATGGTTCCTTCTTACATATCTTTCAAGTACATGTACAACTCTTTATGTATCAACTAGATCATTATTTTGATCTTCATTCTGTTCTTCATTACCACGCACATTTTCTTGATCATTATCCTGACCATCGGTAATAGCAGTCTGACCATCAGTTGCAACATTTTGTTGTTTATGGATTAAGCACTATTTCTCAGGCAGAGTGTTGGGTTCTTCACAATATACAAACTTGTTGTAGTCCTTTGGTTCTTTTGTGCTTTCCAGCTCATTCTTTTCTGCAAATTCATCAATCTTTACATTTGCACTTTCAACTATTTTGTTAGAAGCCTTGATAAGACATTTAAAATCTTTTTTTTTGGCAGAATACACTAGAAAAATACCTTCATCACTTTTGGCATCAATATTTCCATTTCTATCATCCTTTAAGATATAACATTGACTACCAAAGATCTTGAAGTAACTTACATTGGGTGTTTTACCATACCATAGCTCATAAGGTGTCTTCTTTGTGTCCTTCTTCAATT
>MU227891.1:258982-275674 GCA_018584345.1 Thuja plicata
AATAAATGGATTTTATTTGACAAAGTTTTAATAGGGTATTTAGTTAACATTTATGGTACCATAAGCTAATGTTATTGCATGATTATATTATCAATCGATATATTATAAGTATAGTAACTAAATAATTAATATTATAAGTTAATTAATATATATCATATTTATCAATTAACACCATAATCATTATTGAATCATAAACTTTGATAATATTTATCATAAACTAATGTTATCTTTGAGAGTATTAATTGGTTAAGAGTACATTGATTAAATGGGTATGTTGTAATTATAAATTGAACTAGTATTTATTCATTTGAAATCGAATATTGATGTAAACGTCAAATTAAATTTTATATTCATCATTTCCATAAATGGACTACACAGTTATAGAATCATATTGGCTTGATATGTAACCTATTGAGATATGGTTAGCCTATTTTTAGAATGACGTAAACTATAACATTCAATTCCTCCTAGATAACCTATAATCTTTTTAGATCGATGATCGACGATATTGATCGAGAAGATGACCAACGATCTTCTTCGATTATATCGATATCACCTAGCATCATATGGTTTCAACTTTATTGAGGTTGATCGTCAGTGTCTTTTGTGACCACGCCATTGAATCCTCTTTCCCGTAACTTCAACGTGGAACTTTTTCACCTTAAAAAAAAAAAAAAATTTGGTTGTGTTTTGACCCAAACTTTTGGGCATGACAGATATGGAGAAATATTTTCTAGATTTGGCAAACCAAGGAGTTAAGCTAGCCCCAAATTTCAAAGTGGAAACACTTGTGACTAAAGAAGAAGAGACTGAGACTACCAAATTGTAAAAGATGATTCAAGATATGCAAAACCAAATTATCCAACTTGTAAAGGATAAGGACAAACCCGCACAACAATTCATGATGGAGAGCATCTATCCTTTTCCTTTTGATATGAGTCTTCATATGCCACCTTTTCACAAGGGTGTAGAAATCCCTAAGTATGATAAATATCTTGGTATCAATAATCCTCAGGATCATCTGAGAGAATTTGGGGCCCTATCTGTGGAGTTCATCCATGATCAAACTTATTTAATGCATCTCTTTACCCAAAGTCTAGATGGACTTTCCATGGAGTGGTTTTCTCAACTACCCACCGGCATTAAGACTTTGGATGAGATCACAAATCTCTTTATCCACCTTTATTCTCACAACATATAGCATCCCATCAACATCAGAGACCTTTGCAATCTCAAGCAGAGACAAGGGGAGCCATTCCTGACATTTCTCCAGAAATGGAGACAACTTTGCACGAAGTATCCTCATAAAATACTCGAATCTGAGAAACTCAATATCTTCTTGGACAATATCACTCCTGATTTTGGGTATCAGGTACAGCTTCAAGGTCCCCTCAATTTTGACAGCATGATTAAGCAAGCTGTGAGGATAGAGGCATTTATGGTTAAGAAAGGGGAATTGACTTTGCACAAAGACAACAAACAAGGTTTCTCCTCTTCCAGAAAAGATAAAGGAAATTTTTTCAACAAGAATAGGGATGTTGTGAATGATGGAGTGGTTGATAATGTGACCCCAGCTCCTTCAAAACCATTTTTCAATCTTAATTCTAGTATACAAGCGATCAAAACTACTAAAAAGGTTGCAACAAACACGCAACCACCTTCCAGATTCTCTAGCAACAAACCTTGGGCCCCTCGACCCAAGCATGAA
This sequence comes from Thuja plicata, assembly GCA_018584345.1. Taxonomy (NCBI): domain Eukaryota; kingdom Viridiplantae; phylum Streptophyta; class Pinopsida; order Cupressales; family Cupressaceae; genus Thuja; species Thuja plicata. The sequence continues at coordinate 260,691 of MU227891.1, forward strand.
TTCACTTCCTTGGGAGAACCGCTTGATGTAGTTTACAAGACTTTGGTGCAAAAAAAGGTTCTCACTCATTTGGACAAGTGTCCATATGATCCACAACTGCGTCCCCATTGGTGGAATGGGAATGCATACCGTGAATATCACCAGAACAAGGGTCATAAGACTTCTACTTGTCTTCAGTTGCGCCATAAGGTCCAAGATCTGATTGATAATGGTGATATTGTTGGGGATAATCATAATAAGAATTCAGATCACCAGGCATTTAAATATCCCTTTCCTCCTCATGAGAAAGGTGAGTCTTCCAACACTAAGAATAAAAATGCCAAGGTTAACTACACACATACCTCTAATGACAATGTCATCAACATGATTGAACCTATCATAGTTGAGTATTGTGATGTGATTAATATCAAGGGGAGTGGGGATGATCCTAAGCCTAAGACCTTGTTTGTCTTGAGAGGCCTTTGGTCTCACTCGTCTGAACCTGAATCATCTCAGGATTGCGCAAATGTTGTTACCAAATCCCATGCTAATATCAGTCTCAAGGGTCCTGACCCTCCTGCTACTAAATTTGCACCGAAGCAACCCCCAGATAAAGCTATTGTTGGCTCTGCTAATAAGACCATGAAAATGGTCCCTACACCTCCTACTGCTAATTATAGCATTCTCAACCAGCTGCAAAGAACCAAGGCTGAAATAACCATCTTTGAGCTATTGAAGATCTTACCTGCTCAAAGGAAGATTCTAGATAAAGCCCTTATAGAGGCTAACATCCCCAAAGACATTAATCTTGATCAGTTTCAATCTATGGTGGGTCATTTGACTTCACCACACTATCTGTCTTTCTCAAAAAAATATGACCATTCGATCAGCCACCTGCATAATGCTCCTTTTCATATTGAGGTCATGATTGGCAAAAAACTCGTCTGCCACATCCTTATTGATAATGGTACTGGTCTCAACATCTGCTCTGCTCACTTTCTCGCTCAACTACACTACGATGAAGATCGCATAGATTCCCACAAAAAAATTACTATCAAAGCCTATGATGAAGAAGAAAGAAAGTCTAAAGGTTTAGTTGTGCTACCTATTCGGGTTGGACCTATTGAAAGAGATGTCACTTGTCAAGTGCTGGACATTCCTCTTTCTTATAACATCCTGTTGGGAAGACTATGGATCCATAAAATGCAAGTGGTTCCCTCTAGGTATCATTAGTACATCAAGTTTCCTTTCCATGGCACAGAAGTGATAGTTCCTACTAATATGGGCTCTTCTTGTCATATGCTTGTTGACAAGACTTTATGACTGGGTTTGCCAACAGAGGTAAGTTGTCATTCGGTACCGGGGTACTGGCCAACTTTTCCTGTAAAGGTTGTCTGGGTAAATGAGATTCCCCAGGCCTCCAAACACATGAGAGTTAGGTCTTGATAGTGTGGGGCTCAGTTGGAGATGTGACTATTTTGTTTGAGGGGGACAGCTGGTTATCTTAACTCATCTTCTCCGGGGATTCAAGTGAGTAGGGTCTCCTACAAGCACGCATTTACTTAAAAAATAAACTTCAAAAGCTTCTATAGATTTAGAAGTATTTCATCTACCTATAGTTATACTAAACATTCAAAACATCGACAATTCTCTAACACACTACACTAAATACCAAAGAAACACAAGACCATCAACTCATATTTTATCAGTAGCAAAGGAAAGGAGGTCATTAATCAACTTTAAGTACTAGAGAAAAGGACATGAAGAACATAAAACATAAAATACCATTAACCCAAAAGACAGAATGCTACCAACATCATTGAGAGAACTCTTCCTTCTTCAATAACATCTCTTCTAGCAAGCACTGGGGCATGGTACAATGGTGGCTCCAGGGGAGCATTTAACTATTGAAAGCTTAGAAACTATGGAACATTGAGCTCTACAACTAAGAACTAAGAAAACCAAATCGCTATTAACTATGGACTACAAAATCATCAATTTCTCTGACCTTTGGAATGAGGTCGGACTTATCATTTATACACATCATTTCACCTAAAACTTAACCTAACTTATTTTACACTTTACAATATAATATTATTTCTGGTGGCTGGTACTACTTGCACCACATTACAAAAGACCTTGAGATGGAAAAGGTTTTTCATGTCAAAAGACTAAGACAAGAAAAGAGGAGTAGAAGAATTAGCCTCAAGAAGAGAGCTGGTAGAAAAGGAGAAGAAATATGATCCCCTGGGGATCGAGGCTACATGCCTTATAAATGGGAGGGTGGCTCATTGTCTCCGATGCGCTAGGTGTAGCATTGAACCGACGCCTTGCGAAGACCATCTATCAGAACCCTCTTTTCAAGCTTATGTGCCTTATTGTAGTTACCTATCTTCTGAAAATTTTTATTAAATCCCTTGAAAATGACTGGTTAGCCTTGGGAACCAAGACACGGGTCACTTAAAGATCACAAAAATATAGGATCTAGAATTATGGGATATGGGAACTTACATTCCAAAATAATGATTGAATACAAAAATGCATCTCTAGACAAGATTCTCCAAGCTCCAAAGGACTTTATTACTTATGATCTTTCCCAAGCTTCCAATACTTGGCCTATGCTCTCTTCATCTACATCTTTGATGCTATCCCACTGGCTCCGGACAGCCTCCAATGCCTCCTCAACCTCTCCGGCCCCGTTCTTGAATTCATCCACCATCTTGATGGCATCATGTGATCGGATCATTGTCTTTAACAATCTAGATAACCTGCCCTGGTCAAAAACTCTAGCAGGCGGATACACGGACTCCATCTACTCGTCAAACTTGTTGAGGACATAGTCCTCCAAAGTACATGTTCCATTGGTGAAGGGATCGACTTGTGATACTCCAACCATGAATGATTTAAATAGACCCAAGGGGTATTGGGCCATATTTATTTTCTCTTTCAAGGCCTTAACCAGTTCCTTGCATACCTCACCCTTGAGGAAAAATCTAGAGTACTGGGCCTGGATGGAATCATATGATTCATCTCCCAAAATTCCTGCCTCTATGGCAACTTCTTCACCTATGTTGCAAATCTCTTCCAACCCCACCTTCCATTTTTCATACTTTGCTAGATCTTTCTCCCATATGATGGTGGAGCCCTTTACCTGGTTGAGAAGAACATCAACCTGATAAAGGTCCGTGAGGGATGCCACTAAAAATTGTCTCATAGCAGTTACTTTCTCAGTGGCCCACCCATCTACAGCTTGTGCTTTCCTTTTCATAATTTGCAGAGAGTCTGTGTCACCCTGTGCAAGTGGCAATCTGGAGGAAGGGGTTCTGGGATGGACCTCAGACAGAGGTTGTGTAAATTTTGCCAGAAGTGTCAGGAGATTGACATTTGTTTCTCTTTCCTCCTTCATCTTCTGGCCTTGTTTGATGTATCTGGCCTCTATTACCTTGGTGGCTTCTTTCAGTAGATCTAGCTCACCCTGTTTGTCCCTCCTCCCCAGCTCTACTTTTTTTATGGTGTAATCCTCAAGCCTTACAGTCGTTACCTCTACATCTATTGGGGGTGTCACAATGGTCATGACTGTGCTACCTGTCGGACCAGTCCAGAGAGTATGGATGATCTAAGCCTTCTTGGGATTTTTGGCTTCTGCATTCTTGGCCATCATTTCAGCCAATGAGAGGGTAGCACCTGAGGTTTTCGCCAGGGTCTTCCATTTCTTTGATTCCACCAGCCATTGGGGCGGCTTGGGTGGCTTTGCTGTTAAGACCTGTGCATTTGGATTCCTTTCAGAATCTGGTGACATGTTCCCAGAGTGTACATTATGTTTGGGCTCTTTCTCCACCTCTCATTCTAGTTCCTCTTGTTCTTATTCCTTCTCTTTTTCCTATTTTTCAGAGCCTTCAATGTTTTCCACCATACTAGCATCTTCGGTCGCACTACCTAGAACCTTTCCCCTGGTCTCAATCTCGTCTATATTTTCAGGGACCTCTTCATCCCTCCTAGTGTCAGTAGTTTCTATATTTTCATTAACCAAGGCCTCCTGATCAATCTGTTGTTATTGTTCTTGGGCCTTATCGGCCTCATCTGTTGGGGCGTTCTCCTCCACTGGAACATCCTCTAGAGGTGGGTGAGGCCTCTGGCTAAAATTTAACAAGGTGGCCATCATTACTATCTCACTGAATGCGCTCTGGGGCACTTGATCACCTAGAGTAACCAAAGGCATTCAGAGTGTGATGGTTGGGGCTACAGTTGATCCTGTGGGTTCAGGTTCCCCAACCATCAGTTTCTCATCTACATGTTTCCTTGGCATATCTTCAATCTCTTGGACCAGTATTTTCTCCTTCTCAGGCCCTATTTTCACTTCTTCCTAAGCCTCTTGATCTGATGTATTATTTTCTTCTGGGACCTCCTCCTTGTCCTGAGCAGCGATCTCCTCCACCGCATGACCTATACCCTACTAAATTTCTAGGAGCTCCTCCACCGAGAAGGTGTCATCAAAATTTTCATGTGGGGGCGAGGAGTCTAAAATATCTTCTAGTTCGAGAGAATGTGAACTGACATCTACCCGGGGCATGTCCAGCATCCCGGGACTAGTGACTTTGCTTAGTGATGGGATCACCTTTTTCTTCTTCTTTCTTACCAGTGGAGCCCTGGTGTCCAGAATACTAGTAGACTCTGCCTCAAAAAAATTTTGTCTACTCAATATGGCTACCAACTATGAGGATCCCACTGTGTGAGCGGGTGCCATTGGAGCCACACGGAGGCCAGAAGAGACTTGCATACTTATTCGCTGGCTGGCTAGCTTTGATGCCTCAATTTGTTGATGTAATTGTGCCATTAGAAGGGTGGGGATTTGTGGAGGCACTTTGAGAACTGGGGCACCCTCTTTCTCTTTTCCTTTACTTGTGCTGGGTTTAGCAGCTGCAGATGATGAAGAAGGTCCGGTGCTGGCTAAAGAGGGAATGGCCCACTTGATTGTTGGCTTCTTTCGGGCACTCTTCGGGCATGCCCGAGTGAAATACTGGTGACTTTCTTCTATAATGGGGTTACATACCCCTTCAATTGTTAGGTCCTCAGGAGTGGCCCAGTCCACTGGAGGAAGATATAGCTTGTCTAGCCCTTGTTCTTTATACGCTGGATTTTCCAGCGGCCCATCATCTTTAAAGCCCTTCAGGAAAGCCTGAAGGTCAAGTGCTTTCATGAGTCCTTCACTCATCCATGATTGTTGTCAGGCCTAGAGATTTTAAAACTATCTTGATAGTCCACCCAGAAGTCCTCAATATCCACCTCATGTGGTGGGGATGCCCGAGGAAGCATCGTGGTGATCTTGCTAAGAGGATCATAATTTTTTTGGGTGTGGTGGGATTCCACCAGCCCTAGGTTCTTTAATTCAATATCTACCTCTCAGGCTATGGTGAGGCTACATGTATAATTCCCACAAGAGAATGGGAATGAAACATTGATGACCTTCTTCAATGTGAACAAGGCATGTAGATCCATCATCTGCTGGCAAAATTCTAAAAGAATAATTCTATCCCCGCAATACTAGAGAAGAAGATGGGGCTTCCCATTGAAGCCTTTCACCCAAATGTAGGTGTGATGTTGGAACTAAATAAAATATTGGTCATAGCTGCCAACTAGAATCATCACCGCCTATGATAGTTGGTACCCAGAATCCTGAGTAAGTGTTAGAATGTTGTAAATTAAGGCATCATTTATCTGAAATAAATTTGGGAAACTGAGTTCCCATTGCACTTGGGGATGATGATCCCATGGTGCTATTTGGCCCGGCCCATTTCCAAGCTCTCCAACTATTCCTAAACCAAGAAAATCTAGCCTTTGTTGTGCTAGCGCCCATAGCACGTATGATGTCATATAGAACTTGGAGTTCTGGGTGACTCTCTTCAGCTGTTTGTCTACATGATTGGATATGAGGGCCACCCAGTTGAAAGTTTAACTGCAATTGGTGATGTAGTACAGAAAGTAATACATCCATGCTGAGAAATCCCACGCATGGGTCAATCCAAAAATCTTCCAAAGAAATACAATTCCCACCTGGATGGGCTCTTTGAACTCCCCGCGGGGAATTTCCAACTTCATTCTTTTCTAATCCCTCTTTGGGAATTTTAGCCAGTGGCTATTTATATGTTTCTGGGAAATAATCTCAGCACCTCCAAACTCCTACAAGGTCTGGAGTTGATTCTAGATGATGGATCTGTTAAATTGTGGGATCCCCAGCCCTGAGGTGAAAATTGTCATGTCCAAGTTGACGATCCTTGCTGGGTACTGTAGCAGCCGGGGATGTGAAAGTAAGACAGTCTATGTTAGTTCATTGTATAGTGTTGCCAATTGGAGTATTAACTCTGGTGATTGCACCAAATAGGAGAAGTTTTCTACCTTGATGATACCAGAGGTGGCAATCTAAGTTGCTAGGTTATCTCTAGTGGCCCTTAGTTTATAAATAGCTTTAATCAAGCCTTGCATTTTTGCCCAAGGTTTGGGCCCTGCGTCTATTATCTCCTGAACTCTAGACTCAATTTTTGATCCCACAATAGTGCCATCCTTGGGATACTTAGAGGTCAAGGGAAGATTTTCCAATAACCTCTTGGCCTTGGTCTTGGTGGCCACTCGGGTGGAAGTGGTAGGCAGCTCCGGGCTAGAAGGAGGGGTGATCACTTTAGACATCTTTGATCAACTCATCCGCAACCTACAAGACCAGAGTACCATTAGAATATGATACATATAAAGAATATTAGAACTCTGGGGAAATTGTCACCACCTTGCATTTGTTCAAAATCTGTTAGCATACATCGAGAGTCCCGGGATACTTGTAATAAACATGAATAAAACTCTAGGGAGATCAAACCAAATGACAAAGGGGGAAACATAGGAAAAGGAATTACATAGGGCCCAGATCCTGGATAATCTAGCCATTGTCCTATCGACGTGACTAGTAAGAAACTATATTTGGCTGACGTGGGTTGGCACGTGGTTAGATGGCAGGCGACATAAAGGCATTAATGGTGATAAGTGGGCTGACACAAGGTAAAATAAATTCCAGATGGGATGCGGTTTGAATGCCCACTTGTAGGAAATTAATCTTTCCATTAAGGTGATGAGATAGAGGAGAGAGAAAGCTACCATGGCTCGAACCAGCAAGGTGCTGAGTTCAAACCACGGCAACTTTGTCTCAACGAGCTCAGTCCCATGGGTAAAAACATAATGACGGAGCAGGAGAAACTCATGAGCTCAGAAGGATGTACAAGGTATATACATAAACACAGAGAGTCAAAACATATATACATGTGATATACAAAAAATGTACAACATTTATAGGTTTTTACAAATTTGTACAACTAAATGCATATATACGCAAACTAGACTGAAACAATGTACATTATCAACATTAATCTACAACTGTATAGGAGGCGAACAACCTTCTGGCAGAGCCAACCCACCAATGTGTGGTAAAACCCAAAGAAAAACATGAAACACAAAACCAGTAGAATCAGCAAAGACCAAAGAGTAGAGAAGGAAAATAAGGAAAACATGGAAACAAACAGAGACCAGAGAGCCTACCTAAAATCCAAAGAAGGGCAGGGAAAGAGCACACCAAGAGCACTCACGTAATAGGTTCTTCCTTCAAATGACCATGAACAAACACCTCGAAGCAACTGGTAATGACCCACTAAGCACAAAGTAATAGTAGCTTTATTGTAGTTTGGTCAACTAAGAATTGCTCAGAATGCACAAGTGTTTAATCGCACTAACTGTAAAAGTGGTGAGTAATTTCTATTTATACCCAAGGTAAAAGCAAGCTACCTCTCTTTTCCTAAAAACTTCAGAACAGGAAAACCTCTAGATTTCAGACCTGAGAATTCCATGCCACCATGCCTTCTCACGAGGAGAAGACATCGCAGTGGAGAATCCAGAGTCTGGAAAGAACCAACTCTGAGACTAGGTCCCAGAGACATGGAAGATGAAAGCAAAAAGAAAACAGACCTCGCAGGGGGAAAACCCAAAGAAGAAAACAAAGGAAAACAAAAGACAAGGCAACAGGCAAAAGAAAAAAGAGGGGACCCAACATTTTGCACACAAAATGTAGGGACGGGTATGAAGGGCATAACATATGGCGACTATCTAGGATGAATGTCTTAGCACATTTGAGAACCATAGAATCTCTAGTTAGAAAAATCAGAACAAATCGTTACTCAAAGCACCTTCTTTGTAAGCTGTAAAGTGTCTGAGAAAATCTGGCTCATACATGATTCAGTCCTTGGTCTTTCATCAGTTGTGAAGTGTGTGCTTTGAAAGAAAATCAAGCCGATAACCTCTGGGAGAAGCATAGAAGAGGCACTAAATATATCAGTCCAAAATCATCAAATTTTCTTATTTCTCCCAGATACCGGAGTTTCTACATCCCATTTTTTCTTTTCTTTTCCTTTTATTCTTTTCTGGATGGGAGGGCAGTACTTCTTTCACCATCGAGCTTAAGCTTAGCTAAATTCAAGGGTGGTACTTCTTTCACCCCTCTAGCTTAATTTTCTAAATGGGGAAGAAAAACTCTAGACCCAGAAAGAATTTTAAAAGTTTAGACTCGGGCCAATAAACTAGTGCGACTGATCTACTCTCAGCGCGTCCAATTACTTGTTCCTTTTGATTTTGATTTAACTGATTGCCAAACTTTCAGGGATAAACCTGATGAAGATTACCCATAGCCTATTACCAAACTTACAAAATGGCTCCAAAGACTGGACCAATTCCACCATGCTAACAATAGATTCCAAGTTCACCAAAATGCAAAAGGTACCATCCCGGAGACTAGATGTTATGTGAAGCATATCAGTCTACAAAAGGGGGGAGAAAAACATTGGGAACCCGAAAGGAAAACAAAGAAAAAAAATAAAGAAGAAAAAAAAATGATAGAAAACTAGGGCGGTCCTAGAGGACAGTTGACAACTATTTACAAGGGACCTCAACAAGGGTACCGGGAAAGAAATATTTACAAGCAAGAAAACCTACATATAATACAACTCTGGATAACCCTGCCTTATTCAAAATAATTCTTGAGAAACTTTCCATTGACAAGAAATGGGATGGGTTCTCTGGTCATGGTATTGAGGTGATTGGTATTTTCCCTGTAGATCTCTGAGATCAAATATGGTCTGAGCTAGAGCCGTTGGAATTTAGTGTGCTTTCCCTTCTTTTCCTGGGCCTTATCCCACAAGAGGACCAAGTCCAAAATCTGAAAGGCCTTATATTGGGCTCTTCGGTCAAACCATCGCTTCACCACTACTTGGTGACATGCAAAATATTCAAGGGCCATGTCTTTTTTTTCCTCCATCTGCACCAGATTTAGGAGTCGAACCTCCACAATATTGTCCCGGTTGCTGAATTACTACATGAACTATAAAACTGGGATCTGTAAGTTAATGGAGAACACTAGAAACTGGTCGTAAACCAGATGGAATGAGGATGTCCCCAGGGTAGCTTTAATGCAAATATGATCTACCCAAAGGGCGAATCTCAACTTTTGGTGCCAGTCCCAAGTATTCTATTCTAACAAGTGTTTGATCACTTCAAGCAAATTTTTGTTGGTTGATTCGGCAACACCATTCCCTTGGGGGTGATAGTTGCTAGAGAAATTCAGAGTGATCTTTTGGTCATAGGTCCATTCAAGTAATTGTGCCAAAGAAAATGCTGGACCATTGTCACACACTATAGTGAAGGGCATTCCAAATCTGGTGACGATGTTTTCTTCCAGAAATTTTATAACTACATCTACCGTATTGTTTTTGCAATGTATCACTTCAGACCACCGGGTGCAGTAATCAGTAGAAATTAGAATGTAACGGTGGTTGGTCGATGAGTTAGGGTTGATTTCCCTAATAAAGTCAAATGCCCATTGGGCAAAAGGTCTAGCTTCAAAAATTGGCTGCAAAGGCATAGCCAGGTTATACTCATGATGTACTGCGGTTTGGCAAGTATGGCACTTCTGAACATGAGTATAGATGTCTTTGAAGATACAGGGAAAATAGTATATGACCTAGAGAATCTAATGGGTAGTGGCCTTAGCTAAGCCGTGCTTGGTTCCAAACTACCCGTGAAATTATTTGATTATTTTTACAGCTTTAACCCTGACAATGCATTGGAGGTACACTCCTTCATAGTTCTAGTGAAAAAGCATGGCAATTTTTTATCATGAAGTGTGCACTTTTCAACTATAGGGTGTGACGTTTGTTTGGAGGAAATCCCTCTGGGAATCTATTATTCAACAATAAGTACACTAGGTCAGTGTACCATGGATCTTTAGTGATGGACTCCACTGTGTATGTCTGGCATTCAATGTGGGGAGTCTCTTCTACCATTGCTCTACATAGTCCCTAGCCTCAGAATATCTTCATGGGTTGCATCTCTAAGTCATATTCCTGGAGGATGGCCATCCATTTCCCCCATCTCTCAACCAATTCACTCTACATCAGCAAAGACTTTACTGCCTGGTCTAGGATAATAGCATGTACCTTACTCTAGAGAATGTAATGCTAGCATTTCTTCACGGTGCAAATGAGAGAAAAGGCCTACTTTTCCAAGGATGAATACTAGACTTTGGTATTCTTGAAAGGGGACCTCATGAAAGATATTGATCATTCTTCCCCCTCAACCTTTTGGGTCAATACTATCATGGTAGAATGTGGCAAAGAAAATGAATAAATATAAAAAGGGAGGGAATAGTTCAGGCTAGCCAGAATTGGTGCCTCCGTTATCATCTGTTTAATCTGGGTGAATGCCCACTTTTCTTCAAGGCTGCACTCAATTTTGGTGTCTTTCTTCATCATTTCCTTGAGTGGTTTAACGATCTCAGTGAATCCAGTGATGAACCATCAGACAAATTTGATCTTTTCAAAGAAAGATCTCATTTCTATCTTGCTGTCGGGCATTTGTAGGTTCAGCAGTGCTTCAACTCTCTTAGGGTTGATAGATATACCCTTCTCAGAGATAATATGCTCAAGAAACTTCCCTTTAGTGACCCCAAATATGCATTTCTTGGGGTTGATGGATATTCCATACCGGCGACATCTCTCAGAAATCTGGGTGAGGTGGGCGGGATGATCACACCTGTCCTGGGAAAAGATGGTCAAATTATCCATGTAGATGATTATACATTGGTTCACAAGGTTGTCAAATGTGATGTCCATGGCCTTTTGAAATGTGGCCCCTATGTTAATCAATCCAAAGGGCATTCTCTAGTATGTAAATGTTCCCCACTTGGTGGTAAATGTCATTTTTTCCCTATCCTAAAATTTAACCATCACCTGGTTATATCCGGAGTACCCATCCAAGAAAGACATCATTTGTGATCCATTCATCATTTGTAACACCTCATCCAATGAGGGGAGAGGGTTATTGTCCTTCTTGGAGGCTTTGTTCAAATTTTAGAAATCCATGCAAAGGTGGATCTCGCCACTTTTCTTCCTCATAGGGACTAAGTTAGCAACCCACGTGGTGTGTTGGACGGGAAAGATTATCCAGACTGACAGTAGTTTCTGAACCTCCTAGTGGATTAGAGGCTCAATTAGTGGGTTGACCAGTCATTGATTTTTCCAAAAAGGCTTAGCATCAGGTTTGAGTGGGATAGTATGATTCATGATGGATGTGTCATATGTCTTCAGATCCTCATACCCTCACGCGATCACATCAATGTATTCTTGAAGAATCACAAGAATCTTCTCCTTCTCCTCAGGGGAGCAGGAGGTGCCACTGTGTATCACTTTCTCTTCACCAGACTGGCCAATGTTCACCTTCTCAAATTTTCCTCCCTTAGAGGAGGATGATATCTTTTCTTGGCCCTGAGGCTCTGAGTCAAATATTCATTCAAGTGTGACCATTCCCTTAGGAATGGTGTTGGCTGGTAGATCCATGATCCCATCATCTTCATCACCCTACCCAATGTCATTGTGATCTCTCTCTTCCACTATCTGGTCCTCAAAGACACCAACATTGGCCATGAAGGCCAGGATATGTTGATCATCCTCAAAGACCCAAAAATGGGTAACATTATCTAGAATGGACAGGGCAGGGATCATCTCAACAGAAAATCTTTGAAGTCACAAGCCAGCCATTGGCTCAAGTGTGCTGGCAGAAATGGAAAGGGAATCCAGGACATAGTTCTGTCTCCAAGGAATAAGATCGATGCCAAATGCATCAAAATCCTCAATAAGGCTCCATGCCCAGTTGTGGTATGCAACCAGCCTCTTATCATGATAGGTATATTGACTCCAGACCTATTTAACAATCAACTCTGAATCACCCAAGGCCCAGAGGTGAGTGATTTCTTTCCTTAGTGCAAATAGGAGTCCAAGGACCAAAGCCTCATACTCTGTGATGTTTTTCATATAGTTGAATTACAGCCTATAAGATGCGAGGAAGGATTTTCATTATGGGTTGATTAATTCTACTCTGGCTCCACAAGCTTGTTTGGATCAGGACCCATCAAAATTAAGGGTCCATAAGTCATTGTTGGTTATCTAGGGCTGGGTAGATGAAGTGGGTTTTGGATTATTCTTGGGAGGGTTGGGAGGAGCTTCCACTGGCACTGATGGTAAATGGGTGAGGTTTGTCTCCAGAAGGGTTTGTGATTGGGATCCCTGGATACATTGCACCGAGGTGGCGCTTCTAGTAGGAACACTGGGTTCTGGGGAATCAGCTACATGTTGTTTCTTTTGGGGGGTATTGATGTGTCAGGTAGAAGCAAAAAGGAAAGGCTCACACTCTAGCTCTAAATATTTTTGATAATGCACCTAGCACCAAGTGCTGGACAAGAGTGTGGTGGGGGTCACTACGGGACCGTGAGAGTTAACCTCAACCTTCAATTTTTCTTCCAGGTCTTGGGTTCTTTGTAGAATTATGAGATCCTCCCGAGGGATGAAATCAAAGGTTAAGATCTCAAGGGGTTGGTACACCCTAGGGGAAGTCTTAGAGAATAGGACCTCATTTACCCTCCCAAATTCGGTGAGGGTTTGCCTCATCTGGGGCTCACTTTCAACCTGGGTCTTGTTAGATTCTCCTTCCCAGGGGAGCCATAAGTGGGAGAAGTCAGTCGAGAAGTACCCGTTCAGGGATTTGGACCAATTCTGACTTAGCAACATTGCATAAGTCTCTGGGATGTCCACCACTTAGATGTCGATTGTACTAGCTATCATAGGGTCCTGGATGAGTTGAATCTGAATGTTCTTCAGTTCACCCACCATTTTTACAGCAGTTTTATCCAGTTGGATTACAACACTATTAGATAGGGTGGGTCAGAATCCAAGCTTTTGGCATATGGATAAAGGCATGATGTTTCTCAAAGCTCCAGAATCTACTATGCAGTTGTGTATGTTCTTTCCTTGTATATTCAATCCTAGCAAGAAGGGATGATCTTTTGTATTTCCTCAAAAGACAACTACGTTGGCGTCCTCAAAAGAGATAGTCTTGGGTGGGCGACTGATGGCTTCTAGGTTTCCCAAGAGCTTTAGAAGGGACTTATTCTACTAGGGACAGTTGAGTAAAACCTCCATCAAAGTCATGGAGGTGGTGGTCTGTTCTAATGCCTTGGTGATGTCAAACCTTCCTCTTGGGAACTAGTGACTTCCCTCAGTTAGGTCTTTAGCTTGGTTAGAGCTAGAACCTTTTGAAGGGATAGATCGATCGGTCGTGTTGTCCCAGGGGGGAGTGTCCTTGGGAAGTGTAGGCATGTAAACTAGTCCTTTACCAGCCTGACTCTGAGTGTTGTAGGGAGCCCGTGGGTTGGTGAAGGCATTGGCCTCAAAGGCTAGAATAGATTCATTAAAGAACCCCTGTAGTTCAGGTTCCTCTTCATCTTCTGTGGTGGTCCCAAAGAAGATAGTCTCACAGGTGAAGGCCCTGTGAGTGGGATCTTGTATAGGAGGCTCTAGGGGAGTAGGATCAGAAGTTTATTATCTGTCCAGCTGGGAAATCATGATGACTTTTTCTAGTGTGGCACAGTTTACCTCATTGTGAGAGCCTGTGTCATGTAATCTACACTAGTTGGTCATGGGATGGAATTCTGTAATGGGTGTGAAATGGGATGGTCCAGCACCATCCTGGTTGGTGTTTTGGTTTGGAGGTGGGCCTCCAACATTGGCATTGTTATTCCATTATTGTTGGTTAGGCTGAGGCCCATTGTTGTAGTTTCTTCCTCTGGCATTGTTATTTTGTTGGCCAGAGACAATATTCCCTCTCTGGGAATTGGAATTCTGGAGTGTGTAAGACCCTACCTTCAGTTGACCCATGTCCACAGTCAGGGTGGACAACATTCACCAGAGGGATTCAACCTCGATGGTCAACTGGGTGTCTATGTCATAGTGTGACAGTTGTTGTTGGTTCCCTGGGAAAGTGATGGTATTTTTTAGAGTCAAGGACGGCAATCCTCTAGCTACAGATGACTAGAAGAATGGCACTCTAGGCGGTTATGTCTATGGTTGTTGTGTTTGCTACAACTAGTTCCAGGGAAAAGGTTCCAGACCTGGTATTGTCTGGGGCTGAGATGGATATATGTACTAGGCCTCCTGGTCTATTGGCAGTGGTGGGGGATCCCATTGCCTAATTGGGGTTATATCCCCCAGCATAATAAGTTTTGCCAGGTATCATGTTAAATAGAGTGCTCTTCCCAATCCTGCCTGGGGATTTGTTAAGGCCACGGGACAATTCTAAGGCTAGGTTGTAAACCTTCACCAAAGTATCCTGGTCACCTAGGGTGGTAGTTCTCTAGAGGAGAGTGGCAACAAAGGGGTCCATCGCACTAAGATAGGTTTGGATAGTCACCTTCACGGATGGGATGAAGGGACCCGTGCACCATTTCAAGGTGTAACCACCTGAATTTGGTCTGTCGCAACTATAGACCCTATTTGCCCTAAGTGTGATCATACCCTCGATTTATGTCCAAACGACCCTGTTACTGCTTGGCATATTTCTTTTAATCAATTTAATGTCCTAGGTGATTTTTATCA
>MU227891.1:276954-295255 GCA_018584345.1 Thuja plicata
TGCTAGAATAGTATTGGTCACTGATTTATAGCATATTCTGAGGGCTAAATATGTTATTTATTACACTCTTTCTAGTTAGAAGGCAATAGGCCAATATTAGTGGTTTTTGAATGTTTTATCTAACCATTTATACTAATGCAATGACCTATTGAGTGTTTGTGTTGATCTAACAGGTACCCAAATACACACACACACAAGGCACGTTGGAACTGGTGATTGAATGTTGCAAGGGGTTCATTTAGTTCCTTCCTGATAGAGATGAACTAGCTATGGGACCATGTTGGGTCCATGTGCATGCAAAAGGCAGCCAAGAAAGCATACTCCATGTCCTGCCAACTATTAATGGAGTTGGAGGGAAGGTTAAGGTACCAATTTAGTTTGTTCTATCCTAGGGATAGAGGGAACATCCAGGTCACAATGTCTTGATGTTGGATCTGGTGTCGGTTCATGGCATCTTTATATGCCTGGACATGCTCCTCTACAGTTTGTGAGCCTAAGTGCTCATATCGAGGACATATCTTTTTTGGGTGTGAAGGTAAATCGTTGGCTACACCCAAAAAAGTTCCCATCGGGGACCCTATATTTTCAAAATATGCAGCCATTAGGGGAGTTGGATTTTGGCAAGCTTGAGTGATGATTCCTGAGACACTCTGGGGGACTTGGGTATTCAGAGGTATGCTAGATCCCCAGACAATGGTGGTTGACTTGGCTTTCAGGGTCCATTTCTTTTGAGTGGGAGGCTTGAGTTTGATAAACCATTTGGGATTGGGAGATGATCTAAGGATTCTTTCAAATCTTATTGGTGAAAATGATCCAATCCCACTAAAATCTTGACTCCTAAAACATATGGCTTGGGTAACCCTCGAGCGATGTAAAATCTGAATCCTCAGAGGGGCATGAGTTCATGCCCTCCTTCTAGTGCCAATTTCTATTGATGGGACTTTGTGACCAGGTCTACCAATTGAGGTAAGTTGTCACCGGGTACCAGGGTACCAGCCAACTTCGCCTATAAAGGTTTTCTGGGGAAATGAGATTCTTTGGGCCTCCAAGCACATGAGAGTTGGGTCTCGATAGTGTGGGGCTTTGTTGGAGATGTGATTATTTGGTTTGAGGGGGATAGTTGGTTATCTTAACTCATCCTCTCTAGGGATTCAAGTGAGTGGGGCCTCCTACAAGCGCACATTTACTTAACAAATAAAATTCAAAAGATACTGTAGAGTTAGAAGTATTTCATCTACCTATAGTTATACTAAACATTAAAAACATCGACAATGCTCTAACACACTACACTAAATACTGAAGAAACACATGACTATCAGCTCATATTTTATCAGTAGCAAAGGAAAGGAGGTCGTTAATCTACTTTAAGTACTAGATAAGAGGACATGAAGAATACAAAGCAAAAAATACCGTTAACCCAGAAGACAGAATGCTACCAACATCATTGAGAGAACTCTTCCTTCTTCATTAACATCTCTTCTAGCAAGCACTGGTGCATGGTACAATGGTGGCTCCATGGGATAATTTAACTATTGAAAGCTTAGAAACTATGGAGCATTGAGCTCTGCAACTAAGAACTGAGAAACCAAATCGCTATTAACTATGGACTACAAAATCATCAATTTTTTCGACCTTTGGAATGAGGCTAAACTTATCATTTATACACATCATTTGACCTAAAACTTGACCTAACTTATTTTACACTTTACAATATAATATTATTTTTGGTGGTCGGTACTACCTATGCCACGTTACAAAAGACCTCAAGACAGAAAAGGTCTGTCATGTCAGAAGAATAAGACAAGAATAGAGGAGTGGAAGAATCAGCCTCGATAAGAGAGCTGGTAGAAGAGGAGAAGAAATATGATCCCCTAGGGATTGAGGCTACATGCCTCATAAATGGGAGGGTGGCTCACTATCTTTGATGTGCTAGGTGTAGCATTGAAGCAGCGCCTTGGGAAGACCATCTGTCAAAACTGTCTTATCGAGCTGACGTGCCTTGTTGCGGTTACCTATCTTCTAACAACTTTTATTAACTACCTTGAAAATGATTGGTCGGCCTTGGGAACTGGGACATGGGTCACTTAAAGAATACAAAAATATAGGATCTGGGAACTTATGTTCCAAAAGAATGAATGAATACAAAAATGCATCTCCAGACAAGATTCTCTAGGCTTTGGAGGACTTTATTTCTTATGATTTTTCCCAAGCTTCCAATACTTGGCCTATTCTCTCTTCGTCTACATCTTTGATGCTATCCCACTGGATGTAGACAACCTCTAATTCCTCCTCAACCTCTCTGGCCCCATTCCATAATTCATCCACCATCTTGATGGCATCATGTGATCGGATCATTGTCTTTGACAATTTGGATAACCTGCCCTGGTCAAAATCTCCAGCAGGCGGATACAAGGACTCCATTTGCTCGTCAAACTTGCTGAGGACATAGTCCTCTAGAGTACATGTTCTAGTGGTGAAGGGACCAAATTGCGATACTCCAACCATGAATGCTTTAAAAAGACCCAAGCAGTATTGGGCCACATTTATTTTCTCTTTCAAGGCCTTAACTAGTTCCTTGCATATCCCACTGTTGAGGACAAGTCTGGAGTACTGGGCCTAGAGGGAATCATATGATTCATCTCCCAAAATTCTCACCTCTATGGTGACTTCTTCATCTATGTTGCGGATCTCTTCCAACCCGCCCTTCCATTTTTCATACTTTTCTAGATCTTCCTCCCATATGATGGTAGATCCCTTTTCCTAGTTGAGAAGAACATCAACCCGATAAAGGTCTGGGAGGGATGCCACCAAAATTTGTCTCATAGCGGTTACTTTCTTAGTGCCCCACCCATCTACAGCTTGTGCTTTCCTTATCATAATTCATAGAGAGTTGATGTCACCCTGTGCAAGAAGCAATTTGGAGGAAGGGGTTCTAGGGTGGACCTCAGGCAGAGGCTATGAAATTTCTACCAGAAGCGCGAGGAGATTGGCATTTATTTCTCTTTCCTCCTTTAGCTTTTGGCCTTGTTTGATGTATCTGGCCTCTATTACCTTGGTGGCTTCTTTAAGTAGATCTAGCTTACCCTGTTTGTCCCTCCTCCCCATCTCTACTTCTGTTATGGTGTAATCCTCAGGCCTTATGGCCACTACCTCTGCATCTGCTGGGGGTGTCACGATGGTCACAACTATGTTACCTGTTAGACTAGTCTGGAGAGTATGGATGATACATGCCTTCTTAGGATTTTTGGCTTCTGCATTCCTGGCCATCATTTCATCCACCGAGAGTGTAGCGCGTGAGGTCATCACCGGGGTCTTCCTTTTCTTTGATTCCACCAGCCATTGGGGTGGCTTCGCCATTAAGACCTATTCATTGGGATTCCTTTCAGAATCTGGGGGCATGTTCCTAGAGTGTACATTATGTTCGGGCTCTTTCTCCACCTCTTGTTTTGCTTCCTCTTGTTCTTGTTCCTTCTCTTTTTGTTGTTCTCTAGATCCTTCAATGTTTTCCACCATATTGGAATATTTGGTTGCACTATCTAGAACCTTTCCCCTGGTCTGAATCTCATCTATATTTATAGGGACCTCTTTGTTCCTCCCGGTGTCAGCAGTTTCTATATTTTCATTAACCAGGGCCTCTTGATCA
Source organism: Thuja plicata (assembly GCA_018584345.1). Classification (NCBI taxonomy): domain Eukaryota; kingdom Viridiplantae; phylum Streptophyta; class Pinopsida; order Cupressales; family Cupressaceae; genus Thuja; species Thuja plicata. The sequence continues at coordinate 280,598 of MU227891.1, forward strand.
ATCTGTTGTTGTTGTTCTTGGGCCTATTCAACCCCATCTGTTGGGGTATTCTCCTCCACCAGAACATCCTCTAGAGGTGGGTGAGGCCTCTGGCCAAAATTTAACAAGGGGACCATCGTTACTATCTCACTGAATACGCTCCAGGGAACTTGATCACCTAGAGTAACCAAAGGCATTTGGAGCATGATGGTCAAGGGTACAGTTGATCCTGTGGGTCTGGGTTCCTCAACCATCGTTTTCTCATCTACATGTTTCCTTGGCATAGCTTTGGTCTCGTGGACCTGTATTTTCTCTTTCTCAAGCCCTGTTTGCACTTTTTCCTAAGCCTCTTTCTTTGATGTATTATTTTCTTCTGGGACTTCCTTTTTTATGAGAGCCCACTCCTTGTCTTAAGCAGCGATCTCCTCCACTGCGTGACCTATAACCTACTAAATTTATAGGAGCTCCTCTGCTGAGAAGGTGTCGTCAAAATTGTCATGCAGGGGCGAGGAGTCTGAAATATCATCTAGTTTGGGAGAATCCAAACTGACATCTACCAAGGGCATGTCTGGCATCCTAGGATTGGCAACTACACTTGGTGATGGGGTCACCTTTTTCTTCTTCTTTCTTACCAGCAGAGCCCCGCTATCTAGAATACTAGTAGACTCCACTTCAATGAAAGTATGTCTACTCATCATGGTTTCCAATGACAGGGATCCCACTGGGTGAGCGGATGCCATTGGAGCCACAAGGAGGCCGAAAGATACCTGCATGCTTATTCACTGGCTAGCTAGCTTTGACACCTCCATTTGTTGATGTAATTGTGCCATCAGAAGGGTGGGGATTTGTGGAGGTGATTTGAGAACTGGGGCACCCTTTTTCTCTTTTCTTTTACTTGTGCTGGGTTCAGTGGTCGCAGACGATGAAGAAGGTCAGGCACCGGCTAAAGAGGGAATGGCCCACTTGATTGTTGGCTTCTTTCAGGCGCTCTTTAGGCATGCCTAGGCAAAATACTGGTGACTTGCTTCTATAATGGGGTTATATACCCCTTCAATTGTTTGGTCCTCAGGAGTGGCCCAGTCCACCGGAGGAAGATCTAGCTTGTCTAGCCCTTGTTCTTTATACGCTAGATTTTCTAGTGGCCCATCATCTTTAAATCCCTTCAAGAAAGTGCGAAGGTCAAGTTATTTCATAAGTCCTTTGCTCATCTATGAGTGTTTTTGGGCCCAGAGATCAAAAATATCTTGATAGTCTGCCCAGCAGTCTTCAATATCCACCTCATGTGGTGGGGACGCTTGGGAAAGTGCCGTGGTGATCTTTCCGAGAGGATCATAATTTTTTCAAGCATGGTGGAATTCCACCAGCCCCAGGTTCTTTAATTCAATATCTACCTCCCAGGCTGTGGTGAGGCTGCATGTATAATTCCCGCAAGAGAATGGGAATGAAATGTTGATGACCTTCTTTAATGTGAAGAAGGCGTACAAATCCATCATTTGTTAGCAGAATTACAAAAGAATAATTTTGTCCCCACAATACCAAGGAAGAAGATGAGGCTTCCCGTTGAAGCATGTCACCTGAATGTAGGTGTGATGTTGGAACTAAATAAAAATATTGGCTGTAGCTTCCGACCAGAGTTATTGTCGCCTGTGATAGTTGGTACCTGGAATCTTGAGTAAGTGTTATAAATGTTGTTGTAAATGAAGACATCATTTACCCAATAGAAATTTGGGAAATTGAGTTCCTATTGCACTTGGGGATAATGATCCCATGGTGCCATTTGGCCCATCCTATTTCCAAGCACTCCAACTGTTCCTAAACCCAGAAAAGTCAACCTTTGTTGTGCTAGTGCCCATAGCATGTATGATGTCATATAGAACTTGGAAATCTAGGCGATGCTCTTCAGCTGTTTGTCTACATGATTGGATATGAGGGCCGCCTAGTTGAAAGTCTAACTGCGAATGGTGATGTAGTATAGAAAGTAATACATCCATGCTGAGAAATCCTAGGCGTGGGGAAATCTGAAAATATTGCACAGAAATACAATGCCCACTTGGATGGGCTCTTTGAACTCCACGCAAGGAGTTTCCAACTTCTTTCTTTTGTAATCCCTCTTTGGGACTTTTAGCCAGTGGCTATGGATATGTTTCTGAGAAATAATCTTAGCACCTTCAAACTCCTGTAAGGTCTAGAGTTGATTCTGGATGATGGATCCATTAAACTATAGGATCCCCAGCCCCAAGGAAAAATTTGCAACGTCCAAGGTGATGATCGTTGCTGGGTACTGTAGCAGTCGAGGATCCAGAAGTAAGATAGTCTGTGTCGGTGCATTGTACAGTGTTGACAATTGGAGTATTAACTCCAGTGATTGCACCAAATAGGGGAAGTTTTCCACCTTGATGATACCATAGGTGGTAATCTGAGTCGCTAGGTTATATCTAGTGGCCCTTAGTTTATAAATGGCTTGAATCAAGCCTTGCATTTCTGCCCAAGGTTTAGGCCCTGCATCTGTTATCTCCTAAACTTTAGACTCAATTTTTGATCCCATAATAGCGCCATCCTTGGGATACTTAGAGGTCAAGGGTATCTTTTCCAATAACCTCTTAGCGTTGGTCTTGGTGGCCGCTCGGGTGGAAGTGGTAGGCAACTCTAGGATGGAAGGAGGAGTGATCACTTCAGAAATCTTAGATACTCTCATCTGCAACCGGCAAGACCGGAGAACCATTAGAACATGATACATATAAAGAATATTATAACTTTGAGGAAATCATTTCCACCCTGCATTTGTTCAACAAGTGTTAGCATGCATCAAGAGTCCCAGGATACTTGTAATAAAAATGAATAAAACTCTAGGAAAATCAAACCAAATGATAAAGGGGGAAACATAGGACAAGGAATTACTTAGGGCCCAGATCCTAGATAATCTAGCCATTGTCATATCAATGTGACCAGTAAGAAATCATATTTAGCTCACGTGGGTTGGAACGTGGTCAGATGGCAGGTGACGTAAAGGAATTAATTACGACAAGTGGGCTAACATGAGGTAAAATAAATGTCAGATGGGACATAGTTTGAATGCCTACTTGTGGGAAATTAATCCCACCATTAAGGTGATGAGATAGAGGAGAGAGAAAGCCACCATGGCTTGAACTGATAGGGTGCCGAGTTTGAACCACAGAAACTCTGTCTCAATGAGCTCGGTCCCATGGGTAAAAATGTAATGACAGAGTGCGAGAAACTCATGAGCTCAGAAGGATGTACAAGGTATAGACACAAACAAAGAGAGCCAAAACATATATACATGCTATATATAGAAAATGTATAGCATTTACAGGTTTTTACAAATTTGTACAACCAAATGCATATATACATGAACTAGACTGAAACAATGTACGTCATCAACATTAATCTACAACTATGCAAAAGGTAGACAACCTTCTGGCATAGCCAACCCACCAACAGGTGGAAAAACCCAAAGAAAAACATGAAACATGAAACTAGAAAAACCAACAAAGACCAAAGAGAAGAGAAGGAAAACAAGGAAAACATGGAAACAAATAGAGACCAGAGAGCCTACCTAAAATCTGAAGAAGGGTAGGGAAAGAGCACACCAGGAGCACTCCCATAACAGGTTCTACCTTCAAACAACCATGAAAAAGCACCTCAAAGCAACTGGTAATGACCCACTAAGCAAAGAGTAATAGTAGCTTAATCACAATTTGGTCACCTACAGATCTCTCTGAATGCACAAGTGTTTAATCACGACAATTGTAAAAGTGGTGTGTAATTTCTATTTATACCCAAGGTAAAAGCAAGCTACCTGTCTTTTCTTGTAAACTTTGGAATAGGAAAACCTCCAGATTCTGGACCCAGGAATTCCATGCCACCATGCCTTCTCACAAGGAGAAGACATTATGGCAAAGAATCCTAGAGTCTAGAATCTGAATCTAGAAAGAACCAACTCTGGGACCAGGTCCCAGAGACACGGAAGATGAAAGAAAAAAGAAAACAAACCTCACGGGGGGAAAAATCAGAGAAGAAAACAAAGGAAAACAAAATAAAAGGCAACAACCAAAAGAAAAAAGAGGGAACCCAACATTTTGCACACAAAATTTAGGGATGGGTATGCAGGGCATAACAAGGCTCACATAGTTAGCTAATAGTTTTGTTCCTACTAACAAAGAATCCATAGAATTCTATGATGCCAAGCTCAGAGACATGGAATAGAGTTTGAAAATCAAAGACATAGGCATGGGGGGTATCAGATAGAACCTGTGCTATCATTAGAAACTCTACCTCCATCTCCTCGTTCTTATAGGAGACCTTCTAAGAATAATAAATCCTCTACTAATCCTCCTAAAATAGTTCATGATGGTGCCTTTTTACAGGCTTCAACATCATTAGAAGATGAAGATGAGGAAAGAGCTGTTAGAGCTTGGATTTACAAAGGAAAGGACATATCTGAACAGACTACCCCAGCTCATGAACTAGATCCCAATAGTGAAGGTCTTAGAATCATGAAACACTTTGGATACAAAGGGAGTGGTCCAATAGGGATGAATGGTAATGGGCTAGTTGAACCTATTAAAGCTACAGGTTGAAGGATGAAAGATACAACTGGTTTAGGCTTCAAGAAGATCCTGTTCCATTTAGGGATTAACAAATTTGTATCTGAACCTGGACCTGAACCTGAACCTGAACGTACAACTACAGTGGACACCTCAAAGGATAGCTCTGACAAGAATTCTTTTCCTTATCCTATTCCTCCAGATCTAGTAGCTTTCTTTGCTGATCCAAATGACATCATAATAAATACCAGTACAACCAAGGCTGGCAGTGACTCCAATAGTGCCATTCCATTCACTTCTCTGACATACAAACAATGGAAAGTGTCACGAGACCCTAGTTTCTAGGGTGAATGGTACATACCATCATAGTTTCAAGAGCAATTTGCGCAAGAACAAGATGGTATCACAAGAAATCTCAAACCTTCATGGTGCAAACATCCCAGTTAGAGTTCAGACATAGATTCCCATGAATATGAATTTGACAATTTTTTAGAAGGATCCTTTGACAGGAATGTTGATACTACACATACATCTGAAAACCTTCTCAACATAGGTGAAGGGTCTAGTGTAAGGTCTAATAAGTCTGATTCCATAGATGTTAATGTGTCTTCTACTATGGTCGCTAGGAGTCAAAGGGATTTGAATACACCTTTGGATGAGATTTCTCTAGGTCTCAGCCTACTAGTCTACGCTTTCGATGATTATACCGTAAATGCACTTGAACCTGTCACTTCTCTCTCACTCCAACATCTTGAGCTAATAGACTAGAATTCCCCTTCCTCATCCAATGAAGTCCTCACATTCCAGAATGACTATGCTCTAGCCTATTATCTCTACGCTGTTGAACATGTAACATCCTCCACTACCGAAGACAGTGTCAGCATGACCCAAAGTGATATCAAGTATCTTAGACATAAAATCAAAAGAAAAAAATAAGCGCTCTAATGGTGAAAACCACATTGTGGTAGTGTCAAAGCCAAAAAAATTAAAAAGAATAGACGTATCTGAAGGTGAAAACCTCTTCGAGGTTCCTGAGGATGAGATACTTGATGTGCTTCCAAGTCATTTCCAAGAATGATCATCAGTGCTCATTGAGCTGACTCAGCCAATAAATTTGGGTATAGAAGAACATCTGCACATTATTCATGTGGCTAAATCATTGTCTGCAGAAGAACTCAAAGAATTCATAGATTTCTTCAAAGAGAAAAAAATTAACTTTGTATGGACATACTCTGACATGCCTAGTGTAGATCCTAATCTTATCATGCATCACCTGTCAATAGCTCCTGGAGTAAAACCAGTCAAGCAAAAACTCAGAAAAATGCATCCACATGTGGCTCTACTTGTCAAGGCAGAATTAGAGAAACTCCTAAAAGCTAGGTTCATTAGAGAAATTGACTATGTAGAATGGTTCTCTAACATAGTTCTAGTGTCGAATCATGACAAATATATCAAAGTCTCCATAGACTTTAGGGGCTTAAACAAGGCATGTCCAAAAGATAATTTCCCACTACCCAACATTGATATGATTGTGGATATGACAACAGGGTACAAAATGTACTCCCTAATGGACAGTTTCTCTGGCTACAACCAAATCAAAATTGCACCAAAGAACCAACAAAAGACTTCTTTCACTTGTGCATGGGGCACTTTCTGCTAGAATGTTATGCCTTTTGGTCTCAAGAATGCTGGAGCCACGTATCAGAGAGCAGTCACTACTATATTTCATGATATGATGCACAAAAAAATGGAGGATTATGTTGATGAAACCCTTGCTAAAAGAATGGATAGGAAGGTACATCTTACTGATCTAGGCCCTATACTGGATCGTATGGAAAATTTCAGACTACGTCTCAATCCTAAGAAATGTGCATTTGGAGTAACTTCCAAAAAATTGCTTGGTTACATCATCTCTGCAAAAGGTATCGAGGTGGATCCTAAAAAGGTGCAAGCTATCATGGAAATTCCTCCACCTAGCAATATCAGACAAATTAGAGGTCTTCAAGGTCAGCTTCAGTCTATCCGGCACTTCATCTCATAGCTAGCTGACAAGTCACAACCATTTACTAATACTCTACATAAAGGTGTGACCTATAAATGGAATAAAGCATGTGAACAAGGTATTCAACAAATCCAACAATATCTAGCTAATCTGCCTATATTAATGCCTCCTATTTATGGGAAGCCATTAATATTATACATCTCAGCTATAGAAATATCTCTGGGTGCTCTATTGGCCCAAGAAGATCAAAACAATAAAGAATGAGAAATCTATTACATCAGCAGAACGTTGGTCTCCTATGAAATGAATTATTCTGTCATTGAGAAAGCTTTCTTAGTAGTGGTGTTTTCTTCCCAGAAGTTATGGCATTACATGCTTTCTCACACTACAAGGCTCATCGCAAAAAATGATCCATTAAATTACTTAATCAACAAAGCTATCCTCATGGGTAGATTAGCTAAGTGGGTCATGATACTCAGTGAATTTGACATTGAGTATGTGGAAAGAAAAGCTATCAAAGGGAAAGCAATTGTAGATCAGTTGGGTGAGGCACCTATTGCAGACTATCAAACATTAAAGATTGAGTTCCCAGATGAGTCCATCATTCTTCTCACACATCAGGCATAGACCATGTTCTTTGATGGATCATTCACCCAGCAGGGGTCAGGTTTCAGAATCTTATTCATTACACCTCAGTAGTAATCATTACCAAAGGCTTACAAAATGTTGTTTCCTTGCAAAAATAACACTACTGAGTATGAAGCCTTGATTAATGGATTAAAGATCTCTAGTGAATGGTGTTTCAATGAGATAAAGGTCTTTGGAGATTCACAGTTGGTTATCAATCAAGTGAATGATATCTACAAAAAAAAAGATGAAAAACTGGTGCCTTATAAAAAGATGGTTGATGATCTCAAGAAATACTTTGCACACATTACTTTCCAAAAAATTCCAAGGGTAGATAATAAAGTAGCCACTACCATGGATACTCTAGCTTCCATGTTACAAATGCCAGAAAATAACTTCTGACATGAATTCCTAGTGGAGGCGTTATGCTACCCTACTTATAATTCTCCTGAATCTCAGATGACTTGTTCAGTAATTGGACATGATTCATCCTGCTATCACCATATTTACTCCTACCTTCATGACTAGATCATTATAGACACTTACACCCAAAATGAGAAACATCACTTAATCTGCAGTGCTTCACGGTTTGTCATCATAGCTAATGACTTATATAGGCGAGGTCTAGATGGTACCCTCCTTAGGTGTTTAGAACCTGATGATTCAAAGCATGCATTAGTAGAGGTGCATGAAGGAATCTATGGATCTCACTCAAATGGCCTGACACTAACTTGAAAAATTATTAGAGATGGTTACTATTGGCCAGATATGGAGAAAGAAGCTATACATTTTGCTAAATCTTGCAAACAGTGCCAACTTCATGGAAATCTGATCCATGCTCCTGCCAAGGAGCTCATTCCTTTCATCATATTTTTTCCATTTTAGTAGTGGGCCTTTGATTTGGTGGGTCAGATACGTCCATCTTCTTCAAGGGGACATAAATACATCATTACTACTACAGACTATTTTACCAAATGGGTTGAGGCAGTGCCCCTCATCATAGCTGACAACAAGTTTGTGGTCATGTTTATACTGAACTAAATCATCTACAGATATGGTGTACCCTCATCAATAATCACTGATAATGAGGGGCAATTCAAGAACAAGGATCTAACAGATTTATGCACTAAGTTCATAATTATTCAGCACACTTCTTCTATCTATTATCCCCAGGGTAATGGACTGGCAAAAGCTTCAAATTAGACTATTCTCAAGATCTTACACCACACAGTACACAAATTTGGATCAGACTGGCATCTCTAGATTAATCTGGCTTTATGGGCTTACCACACCAATATACAGACACCAACAAGGGCCACACCCTTTTCTCTAGTTTATGGTGCAGATACAGTGCTTCTTATTGAGGTTGATATTCCTATCTTGTGAGTCTCTCTGAAGGGCCTCATTACTGATGATGATATCAAAATATCTCAGCTTCAAGAGCTAGAAATACTAGATGAACGTCAAAAAGTGGTGTTCGATCATCTTCAATCATATCAGAAGAGAATATCTAAAAGCTACAGCAAGAAGGTCAGACCAAGGGAATTCCAAATGGGTGATCTCGTCTTGAGAGAGAACCCCAAGAATCAACAACAGTGGGTCCAGAAAGGAAAATTTGAACCAAACTGGCTTGGTCTGTATGTTATCACTATAGTATTTGGGTTTGGTGCTTACTAGCTCTCTACCACAGAGGGGGAACATCTCAAAGAGCCTATCAATTCTCTTCATTTGAAGAATTTCTACAGTTCAGATGTCTTCTGAGTGCTCATGTACATACTCTATTTTGAGAAAATCCTAAAAATTGCAAAATGTCCTAAAAAAATGATCATCTTAGTGAAAACCAGGCAAATAGGCGCTTTGATGTATCTATTATCCTAGTGAAAATCTGGTAAACAGGCACCTTGATAATACCAAAAAATTAAAAAAAATTAAAAAATACAAAAAAATTAAAAAATTAAAAAATACCAAAAAATAAAAAAATAAAAAAATAAAAAAAAATAAAAAATACAAAAAAAAAAAAGAAAAAGAGAAAAAATGTGTCATTGATGAAAACCTGGTAAATAGACATCATGGTAGAAAAAATAGAATTTCTACCAAGATGGTGAAAACCTGGTAAACAAGCGCCTCTTGTTCCACAATGCTCTATCTATCATGGCATCCCTTGGCTGTCTTGCAATTTGCTCTCCTACTTTCCTGCTTTAGTTTGCTTTCCTACTTTCCTACTTTAGTTTGCTCGCTCATGCATTCACTCTCAGTTATTTTTGAGATTTTTCTCGACTTCACATGGATTGAAACTGGTCACACTCGGGGCATATTCCTAGTCTAGGGGACATTGTCCTATCTTTTGGAGTCTCTCTCCTCTTCGCATCAGTCACCAGTGGTTCTCACTGAGTCTGCCTGCTAATGCCTAGATCTCACACCGATCTTCATACTTGAGAATATTTCTCGCGTTAGTCACCAGTGATTCTCATTACGTTTGCCTACTATCAAGATACTACTGAGATTTCTCACATCAACTCACTATCTGCATATTTGACATCAATCCACTTTGGGTCTTTTCAAGATCCCACCTGACTTGACATGACCCCAGCATCATAGCTTGGGGGAAATCCACTCGGATTCATCCTCTCTATATGAGTCAAGTTAGTCATCAATGTTCATTAATTAGGGGCATGGCTCCCCACTTTGATCACATCTTCGGTTTACACTCGAGTCAGTAATCTTGTCAGTTCTAAAGGACAACTATCTACTAGCACAAACTGGTGTTTCTCAACACCCCACTCAAACAATGTTTTTCAACACTATCTTTGGACACATCTATGTTTTTCAACACACATTGGACATCACAACGTAAAAATCTCTCTATAGAAATCAAACACAATGCACTCACAAGTACAATGGTGTTTTTCAACACCCTAAACACATACACATTCGTAAACTTTGAAACATGCTGAGCTATGATTGGATCTTTCTTCGTATGTTGTCTGCTCTCATGGTTTTTATTGATATTTATTTTGTCTACTACTTGTTTGTGTATTCTTGATGATCCGACAATGTCAAATAAACATGGTGTATGTGATAAGAGCTCCCGCACTAAGGTGGAAAATCCTCACATCCCTCGATTGTGTTTATTTGTACACCATGGTGAGGTTGGTACTATCTCCTTGACTGTTATTGCTCTGTTTGTTTACTTGTGTAATCTTACTATATCAAACTAGAAACAATGTTCAGTTTATCTTGGCTTTTATGCCCTGGTGCTTATGTTTGTTTCCTACATTTTATCCGACGAAATTCATATTCATATCCTTATTGTTGCATTGGCGCCAGTAAGGATTGTATCGACTCTGATGTTCCAAAACTCAATGATGATAATTATGCAATGAGTCCAACAACCAAGTCCTAGGGTTGCATTTAGCTTAGGCTTGCATTCACATTTTAAGCTTACATAGTGACAGTTTTGGTGCTCTCTTCATTGTCTTCTCATTCTTCAAAGGTTCTCATCTTTTGTCTTGGATTCCTCTTGACTGCACAAGCGTTCGGTCCTTGCTCTCAATCTTTATTCATATTCTTTGGTTAGTACCTATCATATATTGCAAAATTCTGCATGAGATGATTAGTACCATTACATTCATTTGCATTTACATATCCATAAACATGTGCATCCATTATAAGCATAAATCAAATCATACATAGCATTTATCCATCTAAAATCTATCATTTCACTACATTCATTCATACATCAATAAAACATGTGCATAAGCATTTGCATATTTTTCCATGGCATACATTTCTAATCCATACATCTAATCATATAGGAAAAATCTCACAAGACATGCAAGTTCAAAAGCAATATATAAACAAGTACAATGATGCCAAACTTGAGCTCATATATATATCAATCAATCAAGTGTACAAGGGTGCTACTCAAGCACAGTATATCAAAATGGTGGTACAATATGTATCAAATGTCTCATCTCGCCACTCCCACTTGGAGGAGGTGGAGGAGGTGGCATGTCCTAATACTAAGGAGGTACCTGTGGTGGTGCCTATGGGGCAACCTGTGCCCCAGCATACTCTAAAAAATGGCAGAACCTAGTCCACTACCTTGAGAACTACGATCATGTATACAACATAATAATAGGCTAGGTGAGTAGTCTCATATCTCACCTCTGCATGTGCTCTCGCCAGTGCCTCCTGTAGTCCCTGAATCTCTTGATCCTTCTTGGTCACCCAGGTCTCTTGGATGACCACTTGTGTACAGTAGTCATCCCGCTCCCTCTATACCTACCTCAGTCTCTCTTGGATCTTCTTGAGAGCCTCCTGTACCTGTGCCAGTAGTCCCCCTGCCTGTGCATCAACCATAACAGTATCCTCCCCCTGCTCAGCATTGTCACCTATCCTCTGCTCAGTGAAACTATCTTGAGTACCACTACTCCCTGCACCTGCATCTGATCCCATCCATCTAGGAAGAAGGGGACTTAGCCTAGTCCTCAGCCTTAGTACTCTCTGCTATGGTGTTATGTGTCATGGTGGCAGCTATAGTACATGCTTCTGTGACAACAACTGTACTGCCTACTGTACCTGTTGCCCCATGCCAATAGGATCTGTGAATCTCGGGAATGGGTGAGCTAAGATGTGATCCCTGTATGCAAGTGTCATCCCTGTATTCATCACCCCTACTAAATAATCCCACCTAGCTAGTGGTACCTGTGCATCTATCATACTCCTACCCCAGTCTAACTGCCGCTGCCAACCCTTCTTAATCTCATCGATGAATTGGGCATATGTGCAGTACTCCTAGGAGACGTCCCGTGGTCTCCCAAACTACTGTAGGACTCGTGTTAGTAGGAAGTTCTCAATGACACTGATGGTGCACCCAATCAAAGGATGTGAGAAAAACATATGTAGTAGCTCATGTCATGTGTCATCCCAAACCTCTATGGCTATCCATGGCCTCCATATAACTGCTACCATATCATCCAGCTGTGCCCACCACTGATCTGTCTTACCCAGTGTTGGTTGAGTCATCAGACCTACATACCTGTAAATGTATGGCTCTAAGGGTTGTCGAGTATCATGAAAAATTGACCGACATGCAGGAAGGTGCTCCTAGGCCCAGATCTGTAGAACCATGACTCCTACTGCCATGGTCTATGCACTATAATACACGATCTCATGCATCTCATGGCACATCTTAGGTACATCATGAAGATATGATAGTCCTAGCCCGTCGAGAGGGGCACCCTCAGCATCAGTCAGTCTCTATACAAGCTCACCTATGACGGGATGGTGAGACCAGAATGCAACATCAGGGAAGTCAACCTGCAAAGCAAGCAATGACATTTGATCAGTATCTCAACATGATGGTTTTCCAAAACCAATGACAACAAATGCAGCTATGGATCTATCCTAAACACAGTTTTGAGGCATTCTAATTGGCTGATTCTGCAACATACTTGACGATAACTTTCTGGATTGCAAGTAATTCCCATGTGAGGAAACTCTTTTCCCGTGTGAGATTTCTATTTTGTGCGAGACAGGATTTCTCTTCGCGCGAGATTTCATCACTGGCGATGAAATCTCATCATCGTGCACCTCGCATGAGCTCACGGAGGGACCCTGTGCGAGGAAGCCCTAACCTGCATGAGGAAACCAATTTCTTGTGCGAGGGGCAACCTGGGCCGGTGTGAGGAAACTATTCCCTCATGCAAGACTTGACGTAGTCAGACTTAAAGCTTTAAAAACATGCTAAAAGATCTACAAATCGATAAATATTTGAAATGCAAGATAGTTTTTTGATTACTTACAGGTGCTTCATACTCTGGTGGCCGGTTGTGTCATTGAGAGTGCTCAAATCGATGTGTATGCATGGGAATGCTATCAATGTCATCCTGGGCCCTCGCCATCTCTAAAGTCAAAAGTGAATAATGATTTGAAAATGACCCCTCCGAGCCATATATAGCTTTTGACCTAATTTTCAAAAGTGCTCTGTTTTCTACAAAAATTGCACCCTTGGCTAAATCGACTGTTCTAAATCCATTTTTGTGATCAAAATTAAAATATGACACTCCTAAGTAGCTCAAAATCATGTTTTAAAATTTTGGGACCGACGTGCTCCGATGCTTGTGCAGTTGACTTTCTAACGTCGCTTTCTTGTAAGAATCATCTCTCGTCATCATTTTCTCAGCTTCTGTAATATTTTCATCAAAGTCAACTCTAGTCAATTTTAGTCAAACTTGGTCAACTATGGTCAAACCTAGTCAACACAACCTTCCAATCTCTCTAAATCAATTCTGCCTTCTCTTGATCTATCTTTGAAGTTTGCTGGATCTTCAATCTTGCTTCTATCTGCAATCTTTTGTTGTCGATCATCTTTCTGTTGTGTCATCTTTCAATTTCACTCCCGAGGGGGTAGGATGATTGCATCATTGAATCTTTTCTCATCATTCTTGAATCAGTCTGATTTGAATCAAAAGTCCCCATTGCTAGGAGCATCTCATCACTTGGGGCATATTCATTGTTTTGTACCTTATGGTCAAAATTGGATATTCCATGATCTTGAATCTCTAGGGGCATCTTGATGCCTCACATCTTATCATCTTGTTATCTATATTTCTAGGTATCTGAGAAATCTAACTCAGATTCTCAAGGATCAAGCTTCATTCTAGAGGTGATCCTTGAAATCCCATTGGGTATTGGGGCAATCTAACCGTAATTGTTGAAAGTCATGCTTCGTTCTGAAGATGGCTCTCAAAAGCTCTTTTTGACCCTTATCTGAGCAACCTAACCTAGATCTCGGAGGGCTAACCTTCATATTGGGGAAATCTAATCCTGATTTTGGAGATAGTCCTAAATCTTCATCAGCTATCAATAGTCATTGGGGCAATCTAACCCCAATTCCAATCTTCTCTCAATTGGTATTTGGACCATTGTCTTTGCAATCTAACTTAGACTTCAGAAAATCATGCTTCATTCTGAATATGGTTCTACTTCTCGATGTGATCGGTGTCTTGGCTATAGGATTTTGCAAACATGCAAATCCATAGACCACCAAGAACACCTGCATGCAAAATACCTGAAGCTGAAAGAGAAACCTGTGAGAGAGAGAGAAGCTAGGGTTTGGAAAATCTCAGCGGAGTGAGAGAAAATTATTATTTCCAAAGTGAATGAATAAAGCATTACAAAGTTCAACCTTTAAAGGTGAACAAACCCTAAAAACATAAAGGCTAGGTTGCGCAATATAATTAATATAAAGTATTAATTATATGCACCTAAGAGATAGCTTAAGCAAAAAAGAGTAAAATGATTACTCTAACACCCCCCCCTTAAGCGAAGCTCAGGAGGTAAGCTAACCTAGAACAGCTAAGAAAGTAGGAAATGGGTCCCGGCAACAAGGCCTGATCAGGTACCCAACAACAAAGAAATCTCTGTAAACCGGGGAAATAGAGAAAACCCAGTGGGAAAAACCCTACCCCAAAAAGAGAT
>MU227891.1:299111-314122 GCA_018584345.1 Thuja plicata
TAGCTTAATTATGTTATCTTTTTCAAGTTTCTTAGCTTAAAATCTGCATCTTCATTCCTAGATTACAATTGCATCTCTCATATAGAATAAGTTTCATTTTAGTTTTCAAAGCTTTCAAATCCTCCATATGGGCAATGGTCCATGGTTGTTGGCTCTCATTTTGAGAATAATTAAACACCCCAACTAAATAGGAGGCAATAGGTCGATTCAATCAATATTGTGGAATGAGCAATTCATGTTCATTTTCGTGATTCAACGATTGAGCAATGACTATGTTGTGTTATGGGTGATTTAGAGGTCAACACTTAGACACATACACTTTGTTTTAAATTAATCATTGCAATCTCCAAGGTATCTTATAAGTTGTTAAAGTGAGGTCAAAAATAACAAACCAGTGAATGAACTAGTCCACTAAAAACATTGACTGAAGAATCAGTAATCTATCATAGGTAATAGCTACCTAAGTTTGTGGAGCTCAAAAAATAAGGAGGTGATAATAGGTATCCCCAGTGTTATCAAATACCTCATCAATTAGCCTTTATCTTGCATAAAAAGGAGTTTTCATTCAATTATATAAGTATACTATAATTTTAAGGTTGTGCTGCAAGAAAAAGAGCTAAAAAAATGGTGACTCTGCTGGGGATTGGGTATAGTTAATTGTATCCAAGAAGTATCCCAAAATCTGGTTAAAACATACAAGTCTTTTGAGGAATAGAGATTGTAAAGTCTTGGTAAAATTATTCAAAATATCTAAGGTTTTCAAAGATAGTATATTCATAGTTGTAGTTGCCAAGGTCATTTTGATAAGTATTCATTCATCCCCAAACAACTGTTGGGTGGCGAATCTAAAGTTAAATATCTGAGATGAGTATAAGTTAAGTGAACATCTTTCAAAATGAATACTAGGTCAAAAACCAAGGGGAATCCTGAAATTGCATTAGATGGTGGAATCCCATCAACTTCAAGAATGGAGATGTCGTGGAGGAAGAAAAGAAACCAAGTCAGTATAAATCAAGTTTCTCCAAGAAGCCAAGACAACACTACTAGGAGAGAGGAGGGTAGTAGTCAGTTTAATTACGAAGGCAATACTTCAAAATATGAAGAAACCTCAGAAAGAGTATTAGAAACATTTGTAGCTACTTCCACTTCTAGTGAATAAGAAGGAACATACGCCATAAGTTCAGATTCTGAGGTTCCTTCTCATAAGATTGTTGAGGAGGAAGGACTCATCATGAAACATCTTTCCCTTATTCAGAAAATGAAGAGGGAAAAAGAACTTAGAAAGAAAAAACATGAACATAAGGATGTTGAAAGAAGTATAAGAAGATCCTCAAGACATCAAACTAGAAGGATTATTGAGAGGTCTCAAAAAGACCAAGAAATACCCAACACTCACAGAGCTTCTAGTTCACAAAATGTTAAGGACAAAGGTAAACAAAATATCAATGAAAGAAAAATTGAAGAGCCTAAAGTTCAGAAGGCCCTAACTAAGCAAATGTCCAAATTAGATATTGATCTTGAAAGACTAAGAATAGAAAAGGAAACCATGGAAGATGCTAGAAAAATCTCAGATGGAAGCTGCAATAATAGAAATGAAAAAGAAAATAGATTTTTTGCAGTCTTCCAAATATTCTTATGTTGGAACTGAGAACACAACATCTTCCAAAACAAAATCTACTACTTTCAAAGAGACTGATAATTTTCAAAGGAAACCATTGAACCCTAAAAGGTACAAGAAATTTAATTTTATTGGCATTCCTGGATACCCAAATGCATTTCCAAAATATGTGGGTGATGTAGGAGAAAATCTCCCAAAATTTGCAGGTAATAATGTCATCTCTTGTGAAACACACTTAATAAAATTCATTGATTTTGTTGATTATTTGAATATTAATCATGAAGATGTGTTGATGAAGCTTTTTGT
Organism: Thuja plicata; assembly: GCA_018584345.1. NCBI lineage: Eukaryota > Viridiplantae > Streptophyta > Pinopsida > Cupressales > Cupressaceae > Thuja > Thuja plicata. The sequence continues at coordinate 301,036 of MU227891.1, forward strand.
TCAGTCTCTAGTAGGGGATGCTAGAGAATGGTTTAGAGGTATTTCTAATGGCTATGTTTCTTCCATGGATGAATTAATTGAGTTATTTAAAGATTGATATGGTGATAAGAAAAATAAGGGGTTCTTACTGAAGGAGTTCAATAACATCAAAAAGAACTATAATGAAGAAGTCACTGAGTTCAATACCAGATTCCAAAGAGCAATGCATAAACTATTTCATAAAATAAGGCTAGATGAAGAGGTATGTCTACCAAACTATTTAAATGCTTTTGATTCTAAAATGGGTTATACTCTTAGGGATAAAAATCCAAGAACCCTCACAGATGCTTACAAGATAGCAATAAATATTGAGATGAATAGAAGGGTGTCTAGTAAAATGAATAGGAGAGATGATGCACAGTTTAGTAGGAGTAACCTAAAGAAACCAAAATATAAAGAGTATAGCACTCCTCAAAATAATAGGCCTTCCTATAATAACACTTATAATCCTTAGAATAGAATGAAAAATCATCCTTATGGAACTCAGTTTAAGGATGTGAAGCCTATTGCTCCACCTAGAAAAGAAAAACCTGAGAACAGAACTCCAGACCCTTTGCATAAAAATGTTGTCCATTTGTGTAATGATGATTTCTAGTGTGAGGCTTGTGAAGCCCCACATAATCCTGATTTCTGCATTGTTTCCTTAGATCTGAAAGTAAATGAAGAACAAGGAAATGGTGAAAGTGAACAATGTGATTATAATATGAAAAATGCCTATTCATTTCATGATGTAGACTCAGATAATGAAATTGAAAATCATGATTCATATGGTTCACAAGGAAATGTAGAGATTCATCATCAACAAATTTTATCAGACAGTGAAATAGAAGAAACAGATGACCATATAAGATGTTATGCACAAAACAATCAAGACCTTCCAATGGTTAGAAAAGCTTCAAATGAAGAAAAAGCAAGAATTACTATAGATCTGGTGAACAAATCTAGAAGCAACTATCATTTAAGGAATAAAATAGTTGGGGGTACTGGTAGTCAACCATTTGGTGTATTTATAAAAGAAAATAAAACAAACACCAAATATGTACAAAATAAAGATGGACATGGGGAAAGTAAAAACAAACCTAAGGTCAAGATTATAACTAAAGCCATAGAGCCTATTGTTGTACAAGAAGGAAAAGAAAAGGTACAAGAGACAAGTACTTCTTCTCTTAAGATAGAAAACAAAAAATCTAAGAAAGAAGAACCAACTCTGAACATACAAATTGAGGAAAATAATATTACTATTGAAAAACCAAAGTCCTTAGATATAAAATATACTCCAATAGACATGGACCACTGTTTTTCTCAAATGACTATAAAAGTTCCATTTCTAGAGATGATGAGAATCAAGGAACATAAAGAAAAGGTTCTATCACTATTAAACAATGTGCCTACAGTGAAATTTCAAAGTCAAGAAAAAGTTGATAAGATACCAAGTAACAAAGGGAAGGAAGTTCAAGTAATGATTTCTGAGATTCCTCAGATTTTCTTAAACACATTTACTTCTCCTAAGGTTGTAGACCCATTTTTTCTAACACTAGTAATTAATGGAAGGATGTTTAAAAATTGTATGATTGATTTGGGAGCATCAAACACTATCATGCCAGTAGAAATTATGAAGTCTATGGGATTACAAGTGGACACTCCTCATGGGAGATGTCAAGAAATGGATTCTAGAGAAGTCCCTATTATTGGTACTATTGAAGCCATGCCTTACAAATTAGCAGTGTGTCCTGATGTGGTTTTAACTATGAATTTTCTTGTTGTTGACATATCACCACATTATGGGATGTTACTATCTAGAAAGTGGAGTGCTTCAATGGGAGGTAGCATACAAAGTGATTTATCATATGCTACTTTTAACATCAATGGAAATAATGTTAGGGTGTCAAGAGAAGGTAGGACTCCTCATATGATTGAGTGGTATGAAGACACTAATATTAACTACTATATTTATGTGGATATGGAGAAATTTAGAGTACAGAGTACTGGTCATCATCATCAGTGTGAAAATATTGATCCTCTGGTCAAAGAATTGACTGTACAAAATGATGGATTGTGGAAAATGTATTTTGATGGAGCTTGCTGAAGAGAAGGATCAGGAGCTGGTGTATTATTGGTATCTCCACCAGTACAACTTTCAAATATTCTATTTTTCTAGCCTTTCAATGTACAAATAATACAACATAGTATGAGGCTTTATCTTTAGGGCTAGAAATTGCCATTAAACATGGAATAAAATGTTTAAAAGTTTATGGTGATTTTGAATTAGTGGTAGCCCAAATAAGATCCAAATATGCAGTGAAAAATGATAGATTAAAGATGTATAAATATGCTATTTGGGATCATATTGAAATTTTTGATGCCTTTGATATAAGTTGGATAGAAAGGTCAAAGAATATAATGGCAGATTTCTTAGCAAATGTTGCTCTGAAAACTGATGATCAGACTTTACATGGGGTATCAATACTTGAACTTAAGACAAGACCAATTGTTCCAGATAATATATACAACTGGAAAGTTTTTCAGGATGACCATGACATTTTGAGATTCATTCAGTGTCTGGACCATTATGAGAATCAGTACATATATTGCAATACCTTACTTGAAAATAATAATGGTAAAGATTATGTCTTAGGAAATGAGGTTGTCCAATTGAGTTCCAATCAGATTTCTAAGGGTATGGTTGAACTTGAAGCATTGTTTAGTAGTCAAAATGATCACTCAACAAAGATAAGCAATGCTAAGATTGAGGACTTGGAGGAAATTAACTTAGGATCAGAAATCAGTCCTCAAATTGTTTACATTGGAAAAGGTTTAGATTCCCATATAAGGACAAATTTGATTAAACTATTGATAAAATATAAGCATGTTTTTGCATGGTCATATGTGGACTTAAAAGCTTATAGGGAAGACCTTTTCCAACATGAGATCCCACTAAAATCAGAGGTGAAACCATTTAGGCAAAAAAAGAGGCCTATCAATCCTTTACTAGCTCCCAAGATGCAGCAAGAGTTGATGAAATTAAAAATATGTTGGGATTATTGAGCCTATCAGACACTCAACATGGGTTTCAAACTTGGTACTAGTAAGAAAAAAGAATGGTGACATCAGATTATGTGTGGATTTCAGAAATTTAAATATTGCCTCACTAAAAGATAACTATTCTTTACCCAACATGGAGGCAATGTTACATAAAGTGTCTGGTTGTGAGCTGCTATCAATGATGGATGGTTTTTCAAGCTACAACCAAGTTTTAGTAAAGGAATTAGATCAGTACAAGACTGCATTTACCACTCTTTGGGGAACTTATGTCTATATCAGAATGCCATTTAGATTGATAAATGCAGGAGAAAATTTTTCAAAGGGCCATGGATGTTTCTTTTAAAGAATTTATTGACTTGTTCATGGTCATTTATCAAGATGATCTAACTACATACTCTAAGAAAGTTGCAGATCATTGTGAACACCTAGGTAAAATTTTTAATAAAGCTTTAGAATATGGTGTTTTATTAAATCCTAAGAAATTTCACTTTGCAGTACAGGAGGGAAAGTTTATGGTACCCATAGTGTCTAAAGATGGAGTAAGAATAGACCCAGAAAGAATAGAAGAAATCCATAAGGTCATTGCTCCAAAAAAATTAAAGGGATTTCAATCTTTCTTAGGAAAGATTAATTTTGTCAGAAGATTTATAGCAAACTTTGCAGAAATTGTCAAACCTATCATAAAGTTGCTGAAAAAAGATGCAAAATTTAATTGGAATGAAGAAGCTCAAATGAAATTTGAGAAAATAAAGAAGGTAGTGCAAGAGGATCCTATTCTGAAGTCACCTGATTATAGTAAGACCTTTTCTCTATTTTCATTTGCATCTTATCACACAATTGTTGTTGTTTTACTACAAACAGATGAAGACGGATTTGAACATCCAATAGCCTTTTATAGTAAATCTCTCTAGGCTGTAGAGCTGAACTATGAGATGATGGGGAAGCAGGCATATGCTTTAGTGAAAGAAGTAAAATCTTTTAGACCATATTTGGTTTGTGCTAAGGTACAAGCATATGTCCCTCACTCAGCAGTAAAAGATATTCTTACTCAGTCAAAAGTGACTAGTAAGAGGTGTAAGTGGATAAATAGAATTCAAGAGTTCAATCTTGAAATCCACATTACAAAGTTGATAAGAGGTCAGGGTTTGGCCAAACTCATGATAGAGGATAACTTGGATTTGGTACAAGTGAATGATATAGAGACACATGATCAGACAGTGAAAAGTATAGAAAGACAACCATTTTATGCTGATATTGTGTAATTTTTAAAGAATGCCAAGTGTCCTGATATTATGACTGACAACCAAAAGAGAAATCTTAGATTGCAAGCTCAAAAATACACCTTAGTCAAAGGAGATTTGTACTAGAAAGATAGAAATGGTGTATTATTGTTCTGTTTGGATTAGAGCCAATCTGAGAAATTTTTAAATGAGATGCATGCAAGGGAGTGTAGAGGTCACTTTTCAACAAAGACCACTACCCACAACATTTTAAGGGCTGGATACTATTGGCCTTGTTTATTTAAAGATACATATGCATATGTCAAAAAATGTGAACCTTGTCAGAGGTTCTCAAATAAGCTCAAATTTTTAGGAGCCTTATTGTTAAACCCAATAAGTGCTGAAGCACCTTTTTCTATGTGGGGAATTTATTTTATTGGAGAGTTTGCAGAAAAATCCAGTGGAGGACACAGTTGGATATTGGTAGCCACTGATTATTTTACAAAATGGATTGAAGCCATTCCTATAAAAAAGGAAACAAGTAAGGTAGACAATGAATTTCTAATGGAGAATATTCTGACTAGATTTGGTGTACCTTCAAAGTTAATAATGGATAATGCCATGTGCTTTAGATCAGAAGAAATAAGAGATTTCTATGAGAAGTATGGGATCATAATGTTATATTCATCTCCATACCACCCACAAGAAAATGGACAAGTTGAATCTAGTAATAAGAGTATACTGAAGTTATTTAAAAAGACTCTGGAAAAGAATAAGAGAGCATGGCATACCAAATTGAAGTTAGCACTTTGGGTTGATAGAATAACAATTAAGAAGGCCAGTCACCATTTGAATTGGTATATGGTCTACACTAAACAAATGCCTATAAATAATATGTTACCAGTATATCAGTTTATGCAAGAAGAGCAAATAGATGTTTCTGATAGCATGAAGAATAAAATGATTTAATTGGCAAAGTTGGATGAAACAAGAAGAGATAGCCAAAAGGAAAACATTAAATTACAATAGATGATGAAATATATGTTTGACAAAAGGGATACTGAAAGAAAATTTCAACCAGATGACCTTGTTCCTCAATGGAATGTGAGATCAGAAGATAAAGGAAAGCATAAAAAATTTGAATCCTTATGGCTTGGGCCATTTGTTATTTCACAAAGCTTTGGAAAAGATTCCTATTTGCTGAAGATCATGGATGGAGAAGATTTTGAGTTGCCAGTGAATGGGCAATTTCTAAAGCCTTTCTTCAATTGAAAAACAAAGTTTTATGCACAGGTAAGTATGTATTATTTTGTATATAGTTTCTTCTAATTGTGTGTTTCCCTTAAGCTGTAGTTTAGTCTACGTCAAATAAGAGGTATACAACCAGAGATTCTGAGATTCTTTTCCATAAAATAATGTTTAGCCATCCTCAGATAGAGACACTGTTGGTTGTATTTCCTATTTTAAGAGTTTGCCTTAAATTTTTTTGAGATGCCTGTCATTTTCTATGCCAAGAAGCGTTAAAAATCATGTGCCAAATCACTTTTTTGCCTCTGCAAATATTGCTTTAGCCTCAAAACCTAGTTGAAAATGTCAAAACCCTAAGCCCTTGAGTAATTTTTTCTCAAAGTTGCAAAAAAGCCCTAAAATTCCCAAGCTTGTTCTATTTTTGCGTTACCTTTTTGTGACTTAAGTCTGAGTTTATGTGCATGTGCTTATTTCTTAGTTACCAAGTCTCATAAGAAAAATGAATATTCCTTATGATCTAGAGACTTGGCGAAAAGCCTTGGTCATATAGTCTCTTGATAAAATAGAATATGCTGAAATGGCTACGAGACTTAGTGCAGACCGTTGATTTTATGATAAGATTTGATGGTAGTCGCGTTGTCTCTTGATAAAAGTAGAGTTAGTTATTCCATTTGGAAACTTCAATATTTCTCAGTCGCGTTATCTCCCGATGAAACCCATCGTTATGAGTTAAGTTCATGAGTTAAAGTTTTAGTGTTGTCGCCAGGTCTCGTAATCAAAGGTGAGTTAAGTGAAAAATTGGAGATTTAGCAATAACCATTGATCAAAGATGTAATCTAACGGCAGTCGGGAAGTCTCTTGATTGCAACTATGGTTTAAAAATTATCATGTGACATGGAGATTCAATGGTCGCTGAGTTTCTAGATAAACTAGGAGTTAGATGTCAGATTAAGTAAGAGTGTTGTCGCATCGTCGCATGAAGGATGATGTGTTAAGTCAAAAATTAAGAGATCAGGCGACAACCATCTGATGAAGATAAGATCTAATGGTAGTTGCATGGTCACTTGATAATATTGAAAAGTCAAAAGGGATCAAGCAATTAAGAGACAAAAGGAAAAGGTGTGACACGTGTTCAATTGTCACTAAGTCTCATGAAAGATTACATTTTATAATGAAGATTATGAGACTTAGTGACAACCGTTAGATGCTGAGAAAAGTGAGATCAACGGTGGTCACGTTGTCTCTAGATGAAAATCAAAATGATAAGTTAATCAGGCAATTAAGAGACTAATATGTTTAGTCACATTGTCCCTTAATTAAACACAAGTTAAGGAAATGATCCACCGACAGAGATTTCACAGTCGCTGAGTCTCCAGATGCAACCCAAAGTAAAGAATAGTTAAAGAAAGTGCTTTTTCATGATGTCTCTATAAGATGAAGGGTTCAGTTAAAATACTAAGAGACACCGTGACAACCGTTGATCTAATTGTTGATCCTACAGAGGTTGCTAAGTCTCTTGAAGAAACTACAGTTGGAAAAAGTATTAAGCGACAAGGAGATCACTCAGTCACTGGGTCGCTAGATGTTAACTTGAGTTAAATATAGACTTTTTAGTGGCACCATCATGGAAAATTCCTGACCAATCAGATTAAAGATATTTTGACAGATGGGAAAGTAGCCATAATATGAGTTAAATGCACCCAATCAGATTTGATTTTGATTTGATTTTAAATTTTATAAAGTTTTATATACAAATGCACTCATCAGAAATTGATTGCCTAACAGTTTGAATGCCACGGCTAAAACCAAAAATTGATGTCACGGTGCGTAGAACTAATGGCAGAAATGACTGAATGCAAGTTTACCAGCTCGAAGAGACATTTGCATTGAATTCTCAATTATAAGTATACTTGTTTGTTATCATTTCATTTTTACCAAGCTTCCAATTTCTCAGAGCGAAGAGTTCATATAAATTTTAGTGCTTTTTGAGAAAAGTGAAATTTCCAATAGTAAGTGATTTGGAAAGGTATTTTCTTGATTCAGAATTTGGTAGAAATTATAATTTGTATTGTATACAGAGTTCAGAGCTACAGATTTCAGAATAATTTACAGTTGGTGGTGAGGTTTTTTGTAGATTTGTTTCAATATCGGTGATAAGGGTTGAGAACAGAATAGAAAGGAAAGATGAGCCAAGCATAGAGTATGGCATCCACCAGTGGGAGAAGTGAAGATGTTGATGATGAGTCAAAGGGTAAAAGCAACTACTCAAATGAATTTCTCACTTTGCTTCCAGGCTCCAGCCAAAATCAAAAGGTTAGTGCTGAGGTTTTAATTGATGATATGGCCTATATTAGAGATGCAAAAACACCAGGTTCATCAGGATATTCAATGTTAAGTTATTTCTTTAGTAATAGTGATGAACCCATCCCTATCTCAAACCCTTGGACCTGTGGATTAGCCAGGTTGATAGTTCCTGATGTCTTTGTTGATGTCAATTTCATATTAGAATTGGCCAGTAGATATGACCCCCTAACCAAAACCATTAAAAGGGATCATGGAAAGCCCTTACTCACTTTGGACCAAAATACCTTCATGAAAGCCTCAATGTATACTACCCCATGGATACTGAAATAAACCTGAAGAGCCTAGAGAATAGATACACTAGAGAATCTAGCATTTCTGCTAAGTTGATCAGGGATCATCATGTCATTAAGAAAATGAATAACTATATAGCCCCCATGCTAGGAGCCACCCCATATTGCTACAAAGATCTTAATTTCTATATCAAGTACATATCATATGGACTATGTAGAGTGCTTGGAAAGGATGCTGGGGTAGAGAAGATCACCTTAGATATTCTGGTGATGGTATTGGATATGCAGAACCTCAATACCACTTCAAATTATGACTACATCAAGTATAACATTGATCAGATTCATCAAGGATTTATAGATATATAGAGTAAGAAGGATCATCCTAGATTCATGCATTATTCAATCCTCATGTATCTGATCCTATACTACAATTTCCCAGTTATGAATTGTCAATTTTTGCAGCCACAAAGGCTCCACCATAATCAACCCAACCCTATTCAGTTTTGGCTAAGAGTATGGAATTATACATCTAGCGAGAAAGAGTTCTATGCTTTTGAAAACTGGATAATCTATCCACTTCTTAAGTGGATACGTGTTGACAAACCTAGGTTACCTATTAAGGTAATCCAACTATTGAGGCCTTGCCAATATCTAGATAAATGGCCAGGAGACCGTAATTGGGGGGATTTATACTATGAAAAGAATTTCACAATAATGAGGGTTTATGGTTTCTCCCACCCTCCACACATCTTGCCATACCATTTACCACCGAGGATAGTTGCAATGGAGTTCATCAGGCAGCTCATTCTGACAGACAAGGAGCACTTAGCATCACACAGAAAGGGTACATTTACCCCCAGGCAATTCAGGATTTACAATTTCACTATTGGAAAAGGAGATTTGGACCTAGTGAATGCCTAGATGAACCATTACAGAATGAATGTGTCCCTACACAGACATGTTGATACAGAGGGTTTTATCATGAGTGCAAAGAAATTTCTCACACCAACCATCCCCTACATAAAAGAACATAAAGAGTGTATGGAGGAAGATTTAATAAGAAACATCTTGGAATATGAGGAGGTGGACAGAAGAGAAATTAAGTTCAATGAGCTTATGTACCTGAAGAGGCAGGTGAAGAGAAAAGGAATGAAGTTTGGAGGTTTCTACCCTGACATGCCTTATCTAATAAGGCTAGATGAAATGATTAAATCCCATACTATTTTGTGCAATCAATTAGAGGAAGCACTAGTGGTCCCAGAGAAAGGCCATAGGGATCATTCAAAATCTGAATATGATGATGATAGTGATTAGGGCTATCCTTCACCTACTCCCTATCCATATTACCAAGCAGTTGCATTACAACAAGAAGTTGAGGGGGAAGATGTTATTGACCTAACAGAGGTCCCAGAGAAGGAAGTGACAAATGAGCCCCCACCAAAGAAGAAAAAACTAGAAATAGGGGAGCCTTCTATGAAAAAGAAGACACACAGAGTTGGAGCTCTGATAACTGGGAATAGGCCCTGTGATTATTTATTGAGAAAATAGATCTGGGCAGGGAAAAAATTACAAAAGAATACAGAGGAAGAGGAAGAATTGCCTCTTAGGTCATGTACTGATGATAGGTTGATGCATCAAGAGGAATTCCTCAAGGATGACAACTTTATCAAGACAATAGAATTCAAGTATTTCCTCATATGGAATAAGCAACAACAAATTAGAAAGTAGTTGCAATTAGCAGGTGGTGATCTAGTCACTCAAGAAGCCTTACAAACATTGCAGGATTATGATCCTGAATCTGAGGAGATCACACCTCAACATGCAAGACAACTGGTCAAGGCCAGTGGGATATTATTTATGGAAGGCTGGGATTTGTCCTCAACATTCATAATATATCAGATGAGAAGGCAACCTGATGTCAAATTTTCATCAAAGACTCAATTTGGAGATATGATCAGAGGGTTTGGGTATAAACCTAAATCTCAGGCACTTGCAATGTAGAGCCTAGCTCCTAAAGATCAAAAGCCATCTATTCTAAATATTCAAAAAAAAATGGAGGGGAATAAGATCATTTGGACATTGGAAAATATAGGGGATTTGGAAATATCCCAAGTGATGACCCACTTTGCTAAGCTCAATGAGGCCATAAAAACCCAACTATCAGAGAAATTGCAGAAACTTGCTAGTGATACTAGTGATATTGTAAAGGATAGGGAGCTAGCTGATGTGGATAGTAGTCTTGTTGCTGCTAAGAACCAGCTTGGCTCTGTTATGAGATCTCTCTCTGAGATCTCTTAGGGTGTTCACAACCCTAAACTAAGGTAAGTCAGTCTCAACTTCACCTCCTCTTCAAGACTTAGTCCCCATCGAAGTGATTTTCATCTCCTCCTTGCTGAACCTACACAAATAGATTCATTTTTCCCACTCAATCAATGTTTTCAGAACATTGCTTTCATTCTCTTCCCTAGCCGGACTATTACCAAGCTCGCCTAAGGTAAGATCTGCAGACTCTTTGTTGTTGCTTCTCCTATAGAAAACAAAAGGGAAACTATATACAAGGGCTCCTCTTGAGTTCCATCCCAACACATGACTCTCACCATGGATTCAGGAATCTCGAGGGGCCATCACTGCTTACAACCTAGAATGGGTGAAGAACTAAGAACTTAAAAAATAGAAAATAAAGTAACTAATCTACTTGCATGAAAAATGAACAAAGAAGGTTGATGTCCACAAAACACACTATCTGCAACTTCTCATTACTGGAAACAAAACAAAAACAATACAAAAATCTATAACTCTGTGATTTCTTGTAGCTTCTCTTTTTTTTCAATCTCTATTCTCTCTTCTCCATCTCCAAAATGAAGGCTTGGGATTTTATTAATAACCATCCTCCCATTGAAATGACCCCTAACTATCCACATATTCACAAGCATCTCTTTAGGAACTGTTACAAATGACCATATTGTCCATAAAAGACAAGATTCGCTTCTTGCAGGCCTTTACGACTGACTTTACCAACCAACAGTAAGGCAAAACTGACCACCAGTCAAAATTAACTGACAGTGTTAACTGACGGTGTTAGAAAAAAGTGTTAACCAACACAGTGTTAACCGACAGTGTTAACCAACAGTGTTAACTGATAGTGTTAACCGATAGTGTTAACTGACACAGTGTTAATTGACAGTGTTACCCGACACAGTGTTAACCGATAGTGTTAACCAATAGTGTTAACTGATAGTATTAACCGACAATGTTAAATGATAGTGTTAACCGATAGTATTAACCAAAAATCAGGAAATCAACTAAGAAACCCAGCTAGACATGGATGGACCTAGTCATATCCATCTTAGGGAAAACAAAATATCTTCTAAGGTCCACACAAACTATCCTGACTTGGATAGAGTCAGTACATGCCAGAAATAAGGAGCTAGGGATTTGAGTTAGGTGTGCTCTTGCACCATACTCCCCCAAACAAAAGAAAGGTTAATCCATCCTTGGATTGAGCATGTTTGGATCAATGCCCAACCTCCTGAAGTCTATTTCTTTGATCCACGTAGCATCAGCATCTTCTTTTTTGTGTCATTTTACAAGGTGATCCATATATTCTTTGTTCCTAGTCTTCTTGTAGATCCTTGAGTCTAGTATCTTTTCGGCTGTCATAGATGGAGTAGGGGTTAATTTTAGATATTTTACCTCCTGTATTACCTCTTGAAGGTTGTGATCAGCATCTTGAATTGGTCCTTTGTATGCTATCAAATTTGCAATGTTGAAAACCGGTGACAACCCATTGTCTTCAAGAAGCTCCACCTTGTATGCATTGTTTCCATACTTTGCAAGTATCTTACATGGACCTAGCCTCTTCATCTATAGCTTGTGAGGAACACCTTTTTTTAGCCTATGTTTGTTCAAGTATACCATCACAAAGTCTCCAATCTGAAACTGAACATCCCTCTTTGTTGCATCCATCTTTTGCTTTACCTTTTCAGCATTCTCAATCAAATTCTTTCTCACACTTTCATGTACTTCCCTCATTGAATGAGAAAAATCCTCAGCATTTCCACTACCATTCATTCCTTCCTTCAATTCTCTAAGCTCAAAGATTCCTCTTGGGTGAAAGCCATAAACAATTTCAAAAGGACTCTTACCCGTTGATCTATACACTGTATCATTGTATGCATATATTCAACTTGTCCAATGAGTTGGTCCCATGCTTGACCATACTCCTTTGTGAGTCATCTTGGTAAGTTACCAAGACTTATATTGACTACCTCTATTTGGCCGTCTGTCTGTGGATGATATGCAGATCCAAAAGACAAGTTATTGCCCAGCTTTTGCCATAAGGTCTTCCAAAAATGGCTCATGAATTTGCTGTCCCTGTCTGAAACAATACTAAGTGGGAGTCCATATATCCTCACCACTCCACTAAAAAACAACTATGCAATGTTACAAGCATCATGAGTGGTCTTACAAGGTATAAAATGTGCCATCTTGCTAAATCTATCTACAACAACATAAATATTGTCATATCCCTGCCTTGTTCTTGGAAAACCAACTACAAAATCCATGCTTATGCATTCCCATGGTCTGGTTGGGATTGGAAGTGGCTGATAAAGACCTGCATTTGAAGATGTGCCCTTTTCTTTTTTACACACTACACAACTCTCAACATACTGTCTAACATCTCTATTCATTCTAGGCCAAAAATAGAACCTAGTGACTAGCTCTTGAGTCTTATTGACTCCAAAATGATCACTAAGTGCTCCATCATGTTTTTCTTGAATCAAATTCTCTCTCATAGACCCTTTAGGAACACAAATTTGACCTCCTTTAAATAGAAAATCATTCTGCAAAGTATATTCAGAAAACTCACCATGAAAGTTGTTTTTAAACTCCTTGCATACCTTGTAGATTTGGGCAAAATCTTCATCTTCAGCATATAGGTCT
>MU227891.1:315797-325888 GCA_018584345.1 Thuja plicata
GGCCTTCCAAGTAGAAGGTGGCATGCATCCATGGGAAGAATGTCACATAGAACTCTATCTTTATACTTTCCAATGGTGAACTCTACCCATGCTTGTTCTCCTACAAACACATGTTGTCCTTTGTTGATCTATGCAACCTTGTATGGGTTTTCATGTGTAATCCTTTTCAAATTTAACTTGTTGTCTGCTTCTTCACTAATGATATTATCAGTTGAGCCTGAATCAATAATGACTCTACACACCTTTCCTATGATCTTACACTTCACTCTAAAGAGTGCTCTTCTTTGGCTTGGTTCTTCTTTGCTTGGCTCTCTGATTAATGTCCTCTTTATCATGAGGATATCGCCTTCCTCTAATTCTAAAGGTACCTCAGATGGCTTGCTGCTGCAACTTGATTCTTCTTAAACATAGTTAACTCTCTTTCCACCTCCTTGGGAAGTAGAACCCTTTTCAAGACACCTATAGGCAGGATGCCCTAGCTAATTTCAGTGGTAGCACTTCATGGTGGCAAAGTAGGATGCTCCTCTTCCTTGATTGCTACTACTCCTTCCTCTCCAACTAGTGTTAGAACCTCTACCTCTACTAGAACCTCCTCTACTTGATTTTCCTTCCTAATTTTTAGTGAGCTTGTTCTCACTTTGCTATCTTGAATCTGATCCTCTTCCACCATAGCCTCCTTGTCCTCTTCCTTCTCTACCTCTTCCTCTTCCTGTAAAGTTTGATTATTATTTCCTTTTGTTCTTCTCTTCCACTTTTAATGCAAGTTGGAAACACTTATGGATGGTTGTGGGAGTCCAAAAACTCATTTCCTCTTGGATATTTCATTTTAGGCCTCCAAGATACCTAGCTACCTTGATAGTCTCATCCTCTTGGACTCTTGACCTCAAGCACAACTTTTAGAATTCTTCAGTATACGTAGCCACATCCAAATCTTTTTGCTTCAAACTCTACCTCTTCTTGTGTAGCTAGATTTCATAATCCTTAGGTAGGTATTTCTCCTTTACCTTGTTTAAAATGGCCTTCCAATTTGAAATTGGATGCTTACCCATATCCTCCCTCTCTTCTTGGAGGTATTTCCATCATGTTAATGTTGAACCTCTTAACCTTGACTTTGCAAATTTTACCTTCTGTGCTTCAGTTATGCCCTCACATTCAAAATGATTCTCAATACCTTCTATCCATTCCACAGCTAGTTCACTATCCATTTTTCCATTAAAGAATGGAATTCCTTCAAGAATTTTTCCTCCTAGGGCCCTGAGAGCTTTTAGAAATGGCTCCTCATTCATTGGAGGGTCTAGTTTAGGTATCAAGTCTTCTTCATCAACTTTCTGCTTCCCTCTGCTACTGTTGACTTCATCTCCATCTTTGCTTTTAGTTGCATCTGCAACTTCTTGAAGTTTTACCTTCATCTCATCTAGGGGTTCTTTAAGGAGTCTACTCCTTTCCCTTTGATCCTCTATCACTCTCTTCTATTCATCTACTTCCTTTGCAAGCTCTACATTGGTGACCATCTTGTTTTCACCTACTAATATTGTTGGCTGGAACATCTACCACAAGCCCAATCAAAATTAGGCTCTGATACCAATCTGATGTGGACAATAGTCTTGTTGCTGCTAAGAACTAGCTTGGCTCTATTCTAAGATCTCTCTCCCAGATCTCTTAGGGTGTTCAAAACCCTAAACTGAGGTAAGTCACTCTCAACTTCACCTCCTCTTCAAGACTCAGTCCCCATCGAAGTTATTTTCATCTCCTCCTTGCTGAACCTACACAAATAGATTCATTTTTCCCACTCAATCAATGTTTTCAGAACATTGCTTTAATTCTCTTCCCTAGCCAAACTATTACCAAGCTCGTCTAAGGTAAGATCTCTAGACTCTTTTTTGTTGCTTCTCCTACAGAAAACAAAAGGGAAACTATATACAAGGGCTCCTCTCGAGTTCCATCCCAACACATGACTCTCACCATGGATTCAAGAATCTCGAGGGGCCATCACTTCTTACAACCCAGAATGAGTGAAGAACTAAGAACTTACAAAATAGAAAATAAAGTAACTAATATACTTGCATGCAAAATGAACAAAGAAGGTTGATGTCCACAAAACACACTGTTTTCAACTTCTCATTACTGGAAACAAAACAAAAATAGTAAAAAATCTATAACTCTGTGATTTCCTATAGCTTATCTTTTTTTTCAATCTCTATTCTCTCTTCTCCATCTCCAAAATGAAAGCTTGGGATGTTATTAATAACCATCCTCCCATTGAAATGACCCCTAACTACCCACATATTCGTAAGCATCTCTTTAGGAACTGTTACAACTGACCATACTATCCATAAAAGATAGGATTCACTTCTCGTGGGCCGTTACGACTGACTTTACTGACCAACAGTAAGGCAAAACTGACCACCAATCAAAATTAACTGACAGTGTTAACTGATGGTGTTAGCAAACAGTGTTAACCGACATAGTGTTAACCAATAGTGTTAACCGACAGTGTTAACCGATAGTGTTAACTGACACAGTGTTAACTGACACAGTGTTAACTAACACAGTGTTAACCAATAGTGTTAACCGATAGTGTTAATTGACAGTGTTAATTGACAGTGTTAACCGACAATATTAATGGAAAATCAAGAAATCAACTAAGAAACCCAGCTAGAAATGGATGGACCTAGTTATATCCATCTGAGGGAAAACAAAAGGCCTTCTAAGGTCCACACAAACTCTCTTGACTTGGCTAGATTCAATACATGCCATAAATAAGGAGCTAGGGGTTTGAGTTAGGTGTGCTCCTACACCACTAGCATTAATAAAGATCAAAGAGAAGGAAAATCTCATAGATGAGATAACTAGAAAATCACTAGAAATAATAGAGTCTTCCCCTGTTGAGCCAAAAGAAGTGATGGACGTTGAAATCTGAATAGAGGATACAGGGGAGATACTTGCTAAAACAAAGGCAGGAGTTACAGAGCATAACAATGTGGTTTTGGAAGCATTAGGTTCAATTTTGTAGCATAGAATTGACACCATCAAAGATAAGATTGATGTGGTGTATGGGGCTTATGGCAGGTTTCCAGGCCTACAAGCAGACGTGGCCAACTTCTTGACAATTTTGAATCCCTATTATGCAACTTGGTTTGGAAGAACATCACTTTTTGAGAGATTGGCATCAATACAACCATTAAGATCAGATCTTCCAAAAATAGTAACCATGGTTGGTATAGAAATAGAGCAGATTGGGGCCACCTTTTCCTTCTTCAAAGGAAAGGCCAATCAAATTGATGCAAAGTTGAAGATGTTTGGGGTAAGTTATAGTAGGATTGTACCCCCTATTAGAACCAAGGATGATCAGATCAAACCATTAGGGTTATGGGGATTAGAGTTGATGATGTGCTTCCCAGCAAAGACATTTATGTCTCTAATTAGTGGGAATTAGATATGGAGAGGTTCAACAAACTTTTAGATGATGCAATAAAGGCAGAAACAAACTGCAATAAGTTCATTGTAGATGTTAAAAGCATAACAGATGTTAGGTGGAAAGGAAGAAAGCTCAACTAGAAAGTATTCAGTTTTGAGTGGCCTAAGGAGGAAGATGTGACTGCATGGGACATCATGACAAAGCCCAAGAAAAAGAAGCCTATCACAATTTACTTGGATGTCATGGATGAAGAATGAAGGACACATGGCACCTGATCTGTGAGCACATGAAGGTTAGTAATCTTGAAGAGATTAGTGTAGGTTAGCCTGTATTAGTGGTCACTAAATCTTATTACAACTATCAGATACTATCCTGAATATATGCAGACAAAGGTGCCGACATCCAAAAAAGGACAAAGTGCAAATTAGATCTTATTCTTCATTTTTTTCCTTCCACTGCTTGGAGTTTTCTTTTCTTTTGTCTCTTTCTATGTTTTTAGGGTTAGAACTCAAAATCATCTGAAGCTTGTTGCATCGTTGTCTTAAGGATTCCAAGATGATTTGAGACTATATATATGTAATTATAACCTTTTTGTTAGTGAGTTGGAAACTTTATTAGAATTACAAGGAAGATTAAAATTGTGTCTGAACCTCTATACTATTTGTCTATCTAATGTATTTGAAGTTTTAAGACATCAATATAAATATATTGCAATTGTTGGAATTATATTGAGATGTTGTACTAAGAGGGGAGGGGTGAATCAGTACCTCTAAAACTTTTCCTGGTTAGCCCATTAACCCTTAATCATCAGTTTGCAAATTATCTTATCTAACTGTTCATCTTTCTTTATGTATATGAAATCATCTCATAAATTCTTTAGTATGTAACCATAACAAAAATATTCATGAAAATTGATAACACATGACACAAGATATGATATCGCAAAAAACTCCTGTTAGGAAGTAAAAAATGTGGTGGGGATTGTTACCCACAAGACTTCACTATCTACAGATAAGAAGGGACTGGTTAAGGATTACAATTGGTCACTTCTAATGACTTACCCTTTTAGGAGTATTACAATGGAGACCTGTTAAGATCTACTTCATTTGAAGCTTTAGCAACACTGTTAAGTGTGCACTCTATTAAGAGATTTGTACAGAACTGTTAAGTCCACCTTCTACAAAAGGATTTTAGATGTGATGCACTTGTTAGAATGCAACTACATAAGTCTTTGATCTGATGATGTATGCAATATTTAATTGTTGATAACATATCCTATTAAGATTCATACATATAAGTAATCATCCTTCCATGATTGAGTAATAGCTTTATCTACACATCGGTAGCCTTTGTGTGTTCTTGATAACTGATGTGATATATTTCTAAACTTTGCATAAATTCTGCCTTCTACTCCTTAGATGCTCTTCGTGGCTATCAACAACAATGAATTCATAACTCACAATTGAGTTTTAACATCTATTTATACTAAATTAGGCTCAATTCTTGATTCATGCATTGCACGTTAACTCTAGATCCAAGGTTTACAACTTGACCTTGATCTTTAGTTAGATATGTTTTAGATCTGTTAGGATGCATTAAAATATTTACATAAAGCTTGCTTGACCCTCAAGTTATGATTTAAAACAAATAAAAACTCTATAAATAGAATTACATTTCTTTATCTATCGTGTAAAAATCAGATCCACAATTTGCGGGTTCTCTAACTGACTATCGGATCTGACGGTCATTTTTCTTGGTCATCGGTGTTCCTTTCTTGAACTTGTTGTCGGGTATGCCTTTTCTATTCCTTTCGGGTTTGTTCTAAAAATTGTGTCATCGGTGATGCTTGTAGTCGCCGGTGATGCTTGTTGATTCTATACTTAGCATTTTTCATGACCTCTATGTTCGGTCAGGTATGCTCGCTATTCACCAGTAATGCTTGAAGTCTACCAGTTATCTCTGTCAATGTTTTTCACTAAGTGTACTAATGGAAAAATAATGTCATCAATCTCCCCCTTTGACATTAGTTTCAAAAACATGATATGTGCAACATACTAAGAGTATTAGTATGTACACATGTGTATACTCCTTCCTTAGTCATTTGAATGACTCCCACTATATATATGCTGGTAAGTATAAGTATATATACATATCCTTATGTATTTTTATTTTTCTCTTTTTTGATATATATATATTGTACATAACTATATACATTTCCTTTCCTCCTTTTTTTATTCTAAAGGCAAAGGTACTTACAACTTTTCAAAAAGGTGGGAATGTGAGGACTTGATGTCCTCCATCATCTTTTCTCATTTTTCTTTCAGCATTTCTAGAGCCATGTTCTCTAGTGAAATCCTTACATGTATGTCATAGATGTTGTCTACTATAGACATCTTGGGGGTTGCTATCATATTTATAGCATCAGAAATATGCTACTATAAAATAGTAAGATTGGGTAGAATATGTGCCTGTAGTTCAGTGATCTCACCTCTGAGTTGTGTTTCAGCATCCCATATTTCTTGCCTTAGCCTGTTTGCCTCTATGACCATGTCATGATGTGCCTTTATACTATCAGCATGAGAGGTTAGGCCTTGTGCACTTGTTGTGACATTTGAATCTATCTCTGCTAGTTTGTCACTATTTTCTTTTGAGAATTTCTCAAGTGTGCACATCTTTTGAACTAAGGTGATTGCTTCAGCAATCATTGGCTCTAATTCATCAGTGAGTTTAGAGAGCTTTACCTTGTTCAATGCCACTTCTTGGCTAATTTTGTCAATTAACTTGTATTGGTACTTCTTTTCTACTTGTTCTTCCATCGCTTTCTCTGCATCTATGCCTTGCTCTATGATGGCGTCAGTAAGAACAACAATTTGTTCCTTTACTATAGCATTTTATTCAAGTTTAACTTCAGGAATAATTTGTTGGAGTATCTCTTTTGCTTTGTCAAGGGCCAATGTTTCCCTATGCTCTTGTATCATTTTCTTTTATATGGCTTTTCTTTGACATAGCACTCCAAACTCTTGAAGTTTGTCACTGTCCAAAGTGGTAATATCCCAATTTGGGACATCGATTATTTCATCTAGTGTGACAGCCAAGATGTCTTTCTTTACTATTTTTTTCTTCTTCTTCTTTGGTTGGGTGGAAGATTGATGTACCACCATCTACAAAGTATGATATTGAGTTGACTTGGTGGGTGAGTTTCAAGAAGATGAGGCATCCTTTTGTATCTATTCTTTGTCCACCGGCCGGTTTGGTGAAGACGTCTCCTCATGTGCCTTGGGTGTATCAACAGATGAATCTTTCTTTAGTTTTATACCTTCATTTTTCTTGACTCCCTCACTCTTATCTTGTTCTTCAACCTTTCTCAATGTATCATTAATTTTTTCATCTGGCCCTTTGTTTTGATCTTTTGATACATCTTGCTGATCATCGGTTGCATCTTTCATTTTTGTATTTGTATCCTTGGGTGTGTTTGATGCAACTTTGTTTTCATCTATACCCATGTCCTTGGGTATATAATCATCTTTCTAAGATGATTTATCCTGACTTGACTGTATATCAATAGCATCTATTAATATATTCATGTTTGTTGGTGTATTGACTATTGCAGTGTCAATAGCTATGTCTTGTCCGCCGGTATTACCCTTTGTAGAATTGATGTCTTCATCTTTTTGAACCTCTACTACAGGTTCTTTTATTGTAATGGTATTGACAATGTTGTCTAACCATGAATCATCATTTATATCAATATCTAAGTTACCTTTTATTGACAGTTCTTCTTTGCTAACTTCTTCATCCTCCAAGTTTATGTGGATGGGGCTTGCTGGTACTTGATCATCTTTACCATCTTTTGACCAGTCCTCATCTATAATATCATTCTATTTTTGGCTTGTGATCTCTACCTCTTCACTGTCTAAGTCAACTGTTGAGTTATCTATTTTGGTGACTTTGTCCTTCTCATGACTGCTCTCCTCATCAAGATTGAGTATCTCACTCCATATCTTATGTGTGTCTTGTTCAAGCTCTATAAGTTTCTCTTTAAGAAATTTATAAGCTCTCAACTTGGGTGAGAATCTCTTTGTATATTTCTCCATGACTTCATTGATTTCTTCTCTCATTGATTTAGGAGGCATAAGAGAGACCAACACTCTTTCTCTTATCCTCTTCTCCTCATGTAGTGCAAAAATGAATCTAGAAGATATTCTATCTAATAGTTCTTGTGGAACATCATGTGTAGTGAATTGTAATGGGACATAATAGTGCTTGCACAATTTAGCAATAATTGCATCTTCAATATTATTCTATTCTACAATGTCCCATCTTAACCATAATTTTCTTATCTTAGGATGACCAACAGATGCAGCTTCAGCAATATACTTACATATTTCATCAATGTCTTCAGTTGGTGATGAAACCTTTTCTATTTCCTTTGCTTGTCTTATAGTGTCAGGTTCATCCATAGTTGAATCTTCTAAGTCCTCATCAGTCTGAACATATTTCCTCCTCTTGGAAGGTGCTCTATCTAGTTGTTTTGCCTTTTGAGGTGCAGGTTTCCTCTTATACACCTTCCCTTTTACCATGGGGGAAGGAATTGCATCCTATGTTGTTTGACTTCTTGTTATAGACTTCTTAAGTGGAGGTGGAGGTGGTGAATCAGACTTCTCTTCCTCTGATTCATTTGGCTCTGTTGTATCACCAATGGGAAGCTGATCCTCAGTGTCTTCATCCTTACTCTATTTTTCTTCTTCACCTTCACCTTCTTCTTCTCCTTCAGAAGATACTTTAAAATTCTTTTCAGATTCTTTACCATTCTTTTTGACTATTTTACATCCTTCTTTACAAAAAGATTCAAGTCTTAATCTTCAGTTTGGCCTCTTCATAGGTACCAAATCTTAATTGCTTGTTGTCAATGGGTTCATTTAACAATGCCTGAATGCATTCATTTGCTAATCCTATTTTGATTTCATATTCCAATTTTGAAAGCCATGATTTCCTTGGAATTATAGCTTGTATGTAAGTGAAATCTATATCCACCATGAAACATATCTCTTCTCGGTGTTCCTCTATCAGACTCCCAGGAATTCTAGTTCTTGCTTGTAGCATTTCCTTAATGGTTTTGAAATATTCATGCATCACATTGTCAAAATCTATTCCAAGTGATTCTATGAATTCACTTATCTGAATGGTAATGGGTCTGCTTGTGTCCCATGTAACTTTTCCTATGGAAGGAAAGTATTCTTCAAAATAAAAGAATATGCACATTATGAGGGAACCAAACTTACAAGTGTTTGTCTATGAAGACCTTATTGTGCACATGTTCTCCTTAAATTGATGTAACAGGATGTCTTCCAAATCCATCTTCTTCCCCTGTTTGATAATCTTATATGCTATGCTCATGGCAGTACTAGATATGTTGTTCATTATGCTTGCTTGGAAAATATTGTATCCAACTACACATTCTCTAAACTTCAGTTCTATATCGGTAATGGTGTTGACCTTTAGTGCTCTTTTGTTGGATATAGCACCAGTCAATTTTTCAAATTATGCCAGAGATGGGTGCTTGTGAGCCTATGGTTTATCAGTTCTAGGATAACCAGTAACTACATGTATAACATTCCTTTGTTATAGCCTTTGGCTTGTTTAGCCATAGAGTGTTGTCGTGAACTCTGCTAAGAATAATCTTTATCCATTCCATTTTGAAAACCTTGGGAAAATGTAGTGCATTTGTGAGTCCCTTTACTTCCAAGTGTTTATGCTATTCTTTGAGATTTCCAGCATCATCACACAGTGCCCTATAGGCGTTATCAAGGTATAGATCTCCTATCTCTGAGATCTTGTAGTGAATGTAGGACCTTACATCCTCTACCAGTAAAACCCTAGGTGGGATTCGGGAGAATGCTCTGGAATCATCAGGTTGAGAATTTATCTCAGGGTGTAGCTTGTATTTGTGTTCAGCACACGCTCCTTTGTTGACAAGATTGAAGGGTTTCTTCTTATCTTCTTTAATTTTCTCTACCCTAGGAGTCGATGCCATTTTGTTTGCAATTTAGGGCTTTTTGATAAATAAAATAGTGTTGTCGGTGAGTGTATTAACTTACTGATTCTCTATGAATGCCTGTGAATTTCAATGCTTCATGTCAAGTTAACTTCTACTGGGTCGCTTTTCAATTTTCTCTCAAATTGCTCTGGTCTGGTCTGCTCTGCTCAAAAATTGCGGGTGCGAAAATTATTTTACCCGTCGGGCTTTTATACCTTTTTGTGCCCTAAGTTGTCATTAATTCTTACCAACTCATCGGTTTATGAAGACTTCTTTTGTCGGTAAAACATTCATAACATCTCCGGTGTCTGTGCATAACGTCGGGGTAGCTAGTGGTTTTGGAGACTTCACCAATGATTGTCAGTGAGGTTGCAAAGACAGCTTTTGTTGATTCAATGTTCACTGATATCTGTCAGTTTACACTTAGCTTGTGTAATGACCGATACATTCTGGTAAGTATTACTAACGTTTCTATGTGTGTTCACCGATGCAGATTGTGCCAAAAAACTGATGGTTGCTTTTCAATAGTTTAGCAAGTAACAATATATTGCATCTTTATTCATGCCTATATTACAATATGAACTATGTATAATGGAACCGATGCATAGTAAAACTTGTCATAATGTAGTTCCATAC
>MU227891.1:391669-403454 GCA_018584345.1 Thuja plicata
AACCAAAGGCTGGAAGGAAAAATAACTATTCATAAAAACAACACCATAGGTAGCCAAAGTAGTACCGACTAAGGGAGGTGGATCATAACTATCATTTTTTTACCCCAGCCATCATTTGGGTCTATAGGTGGGTTAGGTTGAGACCACCCATCATCAGCAACATCATTATCTTTTTCCTCCTCAGTCATGGGAGGCGAAATGGCCAAGGCCAGGCGAGGGAACCACTTGGAAGGGGTGGTAGCAGGCCATGAAGAGCAACCATCTAGGGTGTGCCAACCAACAACAGGGGAAATAGGAGAAATAAGAGACCATCCAGAACCACGTCATAGTGGAGAGGCCGAGCGATGACACCGACCATCATTTACACCACTAGGGGAGTGGCGAGGAGTCTCAGAGCGACGTGCAGAAGAACTGCATCCATGGGACAGAGTGCGGTCGGTAGAAATAGAATCTGACAATACTTTGGCCACTGTATATGGGGCATTACCCCAGTGGTTCAACAACTCCTGAATGTGGGCTACCTCAAGCACCACCTTGTTAGCCTATACTTGTATCTGCATCATCACATTATTACATATGAAAGATTTGGTGTACAAGATAAATTTATATCAAGAACCTCGTGAGTAAAAAGAATAACATTTCTATCTTTCCAAAGAGTAAATAGAATCTCAGTCCTAAAAGCATGCCAAATCTGATTGTATTTGTAGGGGATTCTAGGAGATTCACATAGCAACATCATATGCCACAAGAAAAGGGCTCAGGACAAAATGGTTTGTGAAAATCATGAATCCATCTCCAGTACTATTGAGATCTTTGACAAAACCCAAAAATATGAAGAAAGGTTTCTGGTTTCCCACAAAAGGGACACCTAGGATAAGGAACTCTCAGATGCTTGAGACGAGAACCCAGAGGAAAGTCTTGGGAAAGAAAGCACCAAGAAAAGTCTGCAATCTAAGTTGGCTTAGTAATGGCGGTTCAAATAGTGTGAAATCTTAGTCTCTAGTTTTTTTGAGAATATTTCAAGTGCCAACATTGGTTGAGAGTGGTGACCATGGTAAAATGGGGCACCAACCAATGGTATCCCATTTTTGGCTTATATTTGGCAAGAGGTGTCCAAGGATACCATTTCCAATCCTTCCACCATGGCTTAGTAAGTTGTATACCCAACTTGTCAAGCATGGGAGGAGGCAAGGCATAAACCATCAAGTCAAAAATCTGTCAATTTGGGCGAGATAGACAAAACTGAACTTGCTTGTCATCCCATGTTGTGAGGCTCATGGTAGCTCTAGAAAAAAAATCTTTGGGTGCCCTGATACCAAGTATATGAAAACGCAGAGCTCTAACAACCTAAACCTTAGCCAATGTTTATTAAAATTTTAAGCAATGCAAAATCATTATAATTATTTTTTATTGGTAAAATTTGGTTGGGAGTTTTTCCTTCTGCAAAGTTGATTTGAAAATGGTATAATGAGAGATTAAGGTGGTTTTGAAACATAAGACAGGTTTAGCGGGCAATTATGGACATTGAAGTCTATAATATAAAGCATATCGACTAATGATAAGATTAATGAGCTTTTAATCAACATGTTATCAAATGAAATATGATATTTGTATGTTTTAATTTATTAGTTATACCATTTGTGTTATATTGATATAATCTTATTTTGTTTATTGTATATTTTTTATAATTATATTTAAAATAAATGAATAGAAAAATTATATTAAGTATTCTTTTTATTAAGACAAGATTGTTAATATAATGACAAAGTTAAATAATAATAATGGAACATAAAAACATAAATGATATGATATATTTTAGCTAGACACATTTAAATTAAAATAAAAAAGTAACTTTTGATCTCTAAGTTTTGTTGATCATTAGTGTCCCACACTTAGTCATTTATCTAGGTAGGTTAGCCAGTCATCACTGTAGCCGAGCTATCCAGTATAGGCTGAGCAATCCGGCATAGTGGTTTCCAAGCAGATAGTGATTGCCGAGTGACTCGGCAATCAAGCAATTGTTGATCATGTTCATGTCGAGCGCTAGAGTCTTAATGTGTCGAGCAAGATAGTTTTGACATATATGTTTGGAATGACACAAACTTGAAGGTAAACTATTTTGGGCCGACTTGTTCATGCATTTAATGATTTCAATGGAGTTAATTACGCATTAATTATTTGATCCCAATGCGTGGCATGGAGCCAATACAAAAATTGGAATGCTTAAGCGGCATAAGCATTTGATCCTGATCGTTGATCTAGATCTAATCGCCCGATTCGTGAAGTATATTAAGATTGCTTCTTAAACCCTGATAGTGGTGTGTGTGCATGAGAGACAGAGAAGGTGTATGCATACATGAGAGATGTACAAAGGGTTATGTTGATAGAAGAAGCATAGATCTAGCAGAATGAAAGAGAAATGAACAACAGAGTAAAGACATATCAGATTATTAGATCAAAGAAGGTATTGGAAAAAGGAGATCCATTATCAGCATTAGAGTGCATAACGAAGGATCAGTTCTTGAGACATTCTAACCAGTTTATTAGGTGAAATCTCTTAACAGACCTTTCTAAATCTCTTAGCCGAGTTCTTACTTTGTTGTAAGTTTAAATCCTTTTACAAGGTAGACTGTAATGATCTAAAGCTCTTAACCGGGCAGACCTTTAACCAGGTAGATTACATATTGTGATCAAACTTTGTACCCCTAATAGGCACACTTTATTGCTATAGTAGTGAAGATCTTTGTGGGTTTCATCCTCACCCCAGTTTTACCTTATTGGGTTTCTGGCTTACCAAAATTTTGTTGTCTTGAGTTATTTATTTACTGTCATGGATGCTACTAGTTGATAGTTCAATTATATTATGCATGGTTGTGAATCAGTTTTGTTTTAAAGGATAAAAGTTTAAGATCTAATTCACCCCCCTCTTAGTATCTTTCTTTCCCATATTGTATTCCCAACAATTGGTATCAAAGCACAGTTCTCCTACAAAATTTTTTAATTAGCTTGAGAGTACAGATCTTGAGATGGAGATTTACAAGTTGGGTAAAGTCATTGAGAATCAAAAGATTGAAATTTAGCTAGCATTGCATCAGCTTGAAACTGCAAGACAAGAACTAAAGAAGTCCTTTCAAGAAAGGAAAGATTTGGCCAAACAAATGAATGATACTCATTATCATGAAGACGACGCTACAAATCTATTTCAGAATGGAAACTCCACTAAGAGCGATGCAGCAATTGTAGATCTACTAGAAAGGAACAATACACTGTGTGAAGAAGTCAGAAATCTAAAAAGAGAACAAGAAATGCAAATAGTAAGACTATGTGAAGTAGTGGAACAAAAGAAGAAAGTTGAAGATGAAAAATCTATGGCCAAAGAAGACAAAAGAATGATGACTATCAGATTTGATGAAAGGACACATAAAGTACAAATGATGACAAACAATCAGGTTGACATGGTGAATCAACTACTACTTGCAAATCATGAGATCAGTAGGAAAGATATGTAAATTGTGAATCTGAAATATGAAAATAGTTAATTGAAAAATGAATTGAGATCTAAGAAAGAACTAAATGAAAGATTGAACAGACCCAATGAAGCCTTGACTCATTTTGAGAACTTGATGGAAGAATCAAGGAGATCTAAAGATTCTTCTGGATTAGGTCACACTAAACAACAAAAATCTATTGAGAAAGGAGAATCATTTAAGAATGGTGAAAGGAGTGCAAAGAAAAGGAACAACAAGCATGTATGGAATCACTATGGAAAATCAGGACACACAACAAACAACTACCGAAGCAAGAATGGTAAGTCCAATCCTAAACCTAAGTTCAATGGTTATTTCTTTAACTGTAAGAAGTTTGGACATCGAGCACATGAATGTTGGGAAAAGGCAAATAATGCACCTCCCACACCTAGATTCAATGGATATTGTTACAACTATCAAAAATTTGGGCATAGAGCACAAGATTGTAGATCTAATGCTAAACAAAAATGGACATCAAAGACACAAGCAAAAGCACCAAGAAAGGGTAACACCTAGAATTGGCATTATAACACATCGCATAGTTGTCATTACTGTGGTGAGTATGGACATGTTCCAGAAAATTGCATAAAGACACATTTTAGAGGTAAATCTAAGAGTTGGATGAATGGAAGCCTAGTTTTCTATAACTATCTAAAAATTGGTCATACTAGGAAAGATTGAAAAACAAGAGTACCTGCTCCTACTGTTGAGGAAATAAGAGCATAGATGAACTAGACATGGGTAAGGAAAATAGAACTGAGAAACAATGAAGCTACTGAAGCTAAGGTCACCCAATCCAATGGATCAGGTGATCCCACCATCACTAATTAAGCTAAGGAAGGTATGTAAGGAACTGTGTTTATATTTCATATCTTTTATCAGTTCCTAACACATAGTAGTGCAATAGTCCATATCTGTATATAATAAGATGCATCAGGACATAGTTTGAGTTATGTAGCATACAAAGTCTAAATGCACTATAGGTGCCAAGAAACAGTATATTTCTAATGTATGTCGAGTAAGTTTTGTTTGATGACTAAGTGGCAAGTGAATTTTGTGAGTCAGTCAAGGACAGTTGTTTGGCACTCACTCAACCAAAAGAACATTTAATGTTGACCTAACTTTTGACTATTGGAGCCTATATAAAGGAAAGAACTATTTCATTTCTTCTCATCATGTGATTAAGAATTTCATAAGAGTGATTGTGCATTTGTGAACTTGAACTTAGCAAATTTTTTTGAAGATTTCTACAGTGTGCCGTCGGCAACCTTTTAGTGGAAAGTGCAGATTTTGTTACTTGCCAAGGTACTCTGTTTGTGATCTTTGAAACCCATTTTTGTTTTTTGGAGAAAATGACCGCAAGTTACTTTGCACCAGTGAAGGGAATGGAAAAGGAATTTCTAAACATTCAATTGGTAAGGAGTGACACCTGTGCACCTCCTAATTTCCTTGTAGTTCCTGAGAGCGCCATCAAGGGTGATCTGACTGGAGCCTTATCGTCAATTCCACTGAAGGTGCTTATGATCCACGATATGAGGTCATGCTATATGTGTAAGATAAGTGAAGTTGGAAACCACGAGCTTAGGGTATCTTACAATAGATTATGCATAGATGGAGCCCTAAAAGATGAACATAAACACTTAGTCAAGAGAGGGTTAACTCGTGCCCTAGACTTTTCGAGAGAATTTAGAATGGAATGGATCAAGACTATTCTAAGTTGAATACACAACATGAACATATGGCTAGAGAATGGACCAATCAAGATAACAAGAGAGATCATTCATCGAGTAACAGGTTGTCTAATTCTAAATGGGAAAAGAACTATGAAGTGTCAGAGTAAAGAGAAAATAGAAGAACTCACTGGAGCCATTTGGAACAAAAGAGGGATGATGATCTCTATTATTACAAATTTGGAGCTTGATTTCATAGTTAGGGTTGTAGCTCATAAATTCTATCAGTCAAGCCTACTATATAGTGTCCCATGCGTTGCAGTCGACCAGGCTTAGAAGATTGTGAAGAAGGATCATACATATGACCTTGTCGAGCTTCAACTGATGAAAATGGCCGAGAACCTTTCTTCAATCAGGAGGGAAAAGTTTTTAGTGTGTAGGTTTGGATCTCTACTCACTTGCATATTTTTCTACATACTGAACACTTTTCCTACTTTTGGAAACATAGTGTGGAAAAAAGACAGACCTATCACTCAGCAAATCAATGCTTTTATTTAGCAATTAGGTGATAATTTTGACAATGCTATAGGAACATATTTTGTGGAATTCAAGAGAAAGATGAGGTTAAGGAGTAGAATTCCCAGTTCACTAGTTGAAAAACATTATGAGGATGTTTGTTTCCTTGTAGACAAAGATTACACTTATGTGCATGCAGTAGTGCTGAGGGTATCATGGCTAAGGCCATTACCTTATGAAGTAAACATTGATGAGACATCTACAGCAATATTAACTTTATTGGCAGTACAGTTAAAGGTTTTGCAAATTATGAAGAAGCTAAGTCCAGAATCACTATGGATTTGAAGGCTGACACTATGGAGATAAAGAGGAAGAAAATTTTCAAAAATATGAAGAAGATGGTTGGAATTTAGAGTGATGAAGAAGTAGAAGATGCACCTTTGGGGTTGTCAATAGGACATGGAGAAGATATGTCTAGTGAAGAAGAAGAAGAGGAAAGTGAACTTGAAGAAGAGGTCACTGTGAATGGTAAAGGGAAGTAGCCAGTAGTTGCCGAGGCAACTAAACAAAGCAAAGTGAAACCTAGGGCTACCCCTCCTATTGCTAACTGGCTAAGGACCAGGGCATCATCTCTTTCCCAGAAAGAAAAAGTATATAAAAAGAAGAATGTTGGGGAGAGTAGCTCAGGGAAGAGGAAACAAGTTGAAACCAAGGTTGTGTTGAGCCAACCTGCTAAGAAAAGACCAAGGAGGAAGCTATAATTGGAATCTGAAGAGGATGGGGAGATAGATATAGATGTACCTAGAAACATACCTACAACATCATATAAACCAATGACCAATATTGATGAGGTATGTAAGAACCTAAGAAGTAATTCAGGTTTAGCAGGATTCAAATTTATAAAGTATGAAAAATAGAGTGTAGTAAATAAGCACAAGATTCAGGAAGCTTTAATAGATATGATGGGAACATTCAAAATGACACTTGTAGAGATAGGAGACAGTGTTCCTACAGAACTATATGATATTTTGTCTCAGAAATGACAATATGCATTGATGACTGAAAGACAAATAAGGGAAGGAACATTGGCTAAGATCATTCCTGACTTAACATTAAAGAAACAGATAGCTAAGTTTATTGAACAATATAAAGGGAAATTTATTCCTAAACAGAGAGCCTATACAATTATAAGGAATGATGTTGAAGGTGTAGTACAAAAGAGAAACAAAATATGGAAGGAAACCTTTGGGTTAATTGCTAAGAAGGTTGATGAGAAAGATGGAGACAACTCAGAGCCGAAGGAAATGGAGAAAGAAACTACTACAGATCAAGCAGAAACTGAAATAGAAACCCAAAAGGAAACATGTGATGTGCAAGTTACAAACTTGATAATGGATAGTCCAATTGATACTGCACTTGGAGAAGACAATAATGTGGATGTCGAGGATTAGAATGAGTCAAAAGACACAAGTATTCAATCGCCTATTCGGGAAAATGAGGCCGAGATAGAGAAAGAAGGAGAAAAGGAGGTAATCAATACAAATCCACTTATTTTAGAGGTTGTACAAATATTTTTAGGGAGTGGAGATAAGATGGAATAAATTGCCGAAAAGCCTACAGAACAAGAGGCTAGACAAGTGTTGGTTGATCTACCACACTCTGCATCATCTACTCCCACTGCACCTAAAATAGGAAGTGTACCTGATCAACAGGTAATCTTGACTTAGATGAAGGCAGCAAGTGAAATTAATATTGACAAAGGTAAAGATATGACAGTAACTGAGCCGAGTATCAGCTCTTCAGAACTCAAAAGGAAGAAGTCACATAAGAGGAAGTCACCTAGTCCAAGTGGCACTTTGGATGAAGTGATTGTGATTCCTAAATGGGATACATACAACTTGACATATGAGTAGATTCAGACTCTGCAAGACCTTTTGAAGAGGAAAAAGAAACAAGAGGAACTGAAGAGGGAACACTAACAAAAGAAAGTATTACATGAGATAAAGGATATTTTTGTTAATGCTTTTGATATAACATATGTAAATGAACAAATGTCAATATTGGAATATTTATTCCATATTGTGCAGAAAGTTAATGATGAAAATGCGGAGGCAAATGAGAAGTTGCTACAATATTCTGAGAGAAAATTTGAGAACAAAGTTTTGCAGAAGATATCAGCAGAGATTGCTATCAAACAGGTTGAACTTTCTTCTCTTATTAGTATACTTGAGGGAGTTGGAAATAATGTTTATTCCTTGTATAAAAATCTATGTGATGTAGAATTCTTTACCAAGGATAATAAACAGCTTATTGAGAAGTTGCAACTAGATTTGAAGTCAACAGGGAGTACATTGAGTATGGATGCTAGTTCTAGCTCCTTACATTTTGACAAGTTGACTCATGCACAAAGAAGATTAGCCGAGCTTATGGCTGAAGATGGCAGAATTAGAGCAAAGTTAATAAATATTCAGACTGCCTTAATACCTCATTTGGAGGTTATACAGAAAGAACTTAAAGCTGCAAATGAATTAGTCAAGAGGGATTCTCATCTCTCTACAACAGATAGTTTGGTAAGTTTAGCTGCCGAGATAGAAATTAAGTTACAAGTCATGAAGTTTGTAAAGGATAGTTGGGATATAGTGTTTACACTAACTTTACAGCTTCATAAGTCATTTTTTGATAAGTATAACTTGACCCCTGTAGCTATCAGTGACAAAAACAAGGGGGAATCAGATAAGGAAATGGATAAAGATGTGCAAAATCAGGCATAATATTTTGTGTGACAGGTATATTATGTAAGTATGAAGTATAATCTTAGGGGGAGTATATTGTGTACTTAGGGAAATATTGTGAATTTAAAGAAATGATAAGTGTGTTTTTTCCACTAATATCAAAGGGGGAGATTGTTGATCTCTAAGTTTTGTCGGTCATTATTGTCCCACACTTAGTCATTTATCTAGGTAGGTTAGCCGATCATCACTATGGTTGAGCTATCCAGTATAGGCCAAGCAATCTGGCATAGTCATTGCCGAGTAGATGGTGGTTGTCGAGTGACTCGACAATCAAGAAAAATTTGATCATGTTCATGCCGAGCGCCAGAGTCGTAATGTGCCGAGCAAGATAGTTTTGACATATATGTTTGGAATGGAACAGACTTAAAGGTAAACCATTTTGGGTTGACTTGGTAATGCATTTAATGATTTCAATGGAGTTAATTACACATTAATTATTTGATCCCAATGTGTGGCATGGAGCCAATCAAAAAATTGGAATGCCTAAGCGGCATAAGGATTTGATCCTGATCGTTGATCTAGATCTAATCACCAGATTTGTGAAGTATACTAAGATTTATTCTTAAACCCTAATAGTGGTGTGTGTGCATGAGAGACAGTGAACGTGTATGCATACATGAGAGATGAGAAAAGGATTATGTTGATAGAAGAAGCATAGATTTAGCAGAATGAAAGAGCAGTGAACAACAAAGTAAAGACATATCAGATTATTAGATCAGAGAAGGTATTGGAAAGAGGAGATCTGTTCTCAGCATTCGAGTGCATAACGAAGGATCAGTTCTTGAGAAATAATAACTAGTGTATGAGGTGAAATCTCTTAACAGAGTGGTTCTAATAGACCTTTCTAAATCTCTTAGTCGAGTGCTTACTTTTTTGTAAGTTTAAATCCTTTTACAAGGTATATTGTAATGATCTAAAGCTCTTAACTAGGTGGACCTTTAACCAGGTAGATTACATATTATGATCAAACTTTGTAGCCCTAACAGGCATACTTTATTGTTACAGTAGTGAAGATCTTTGTGGGTGTCATCCCCACCCCAGTTTTACCTTATTAGGTTTCTGGGTTACCAAAATTCTGTTGTCTTGAGTTATTTATTTACTTTCATGGATGCTACTAGTTGATAGTTCAATTATATTTATGCATGGTTGTGAATCATTTTTGTTTTAAAGGATAAAAGTTTAAGATCTGATTCACCTCCCCCCCTCTCAGTATCTTGCTTTCCCATATTATATTTCCAACAGTAACATGACTACATATCGGGTTCATCAAAATGTAATAGTTCGAATAGGAGAAATAGGATCCGCAACTGCATGCATGCCAACAAGGAATATAATTTATGCTAATCCTATTATATTGGAAGGAATATGGTCCACTAGGCTTGAACCATATTTTATAGTTATCAAACTCCCTAAGGCTAAAATCTCTCTATTGCCTTTTTCACTTCAAAAAAAGCCTTTTAATGGTTCCAATAGTTGGATATAACTATCCCATTTATCACTTAGTTTTTAAGTTTATGAATAATTTTTAATTTACTTCAGCCCGGCCTAATTCAAGTGATGATTTTGTTGATCCCCTTACTCAACTACACCAAACACATTTAGTTTAGAAATATCAAAGTGAGTTGGAGAAACCAATTTCCTCGAAATAAATCCTTCAATTAATCTAAATCAATAGAGGTATAGGGTAGTGCAAGCTAAAATTTCATGAGTTCCAATCTACTTTTGGTTCCATTATATTTTTAGAAACCCTTCACTTTGTAGTATAATATATGTTTGGAGTCAAGATACGTACAATGTTGATGTAAGATGTACATGCCTTAACCTTTGCTAGTAAGTAAGTTTAATTTAGCTAAATCAACATGTACAAATGAATGATAGATATCTTCAATGATATGTAATAGTGACATCATTACCTATTGCGATATACGTTATACATAAATAAAATTATAATAGCTTGATATATATTTTCTTAAGAAAATATTATCCTCCTTGAAATAAGAAAAATGGATGGAAAGGATGTTGGAGATTTACTTCTGGTAGCTAGTTGATTGTATGTTTGTCATTGATGACAACATATAATATACAGTAGTGTTTTGTATGTACTTATCAAAATGATGGTATCAAGCCTTGTGCAGTTATATTCATGTTGTAGACATGATGTTTATGTTTTGTTCATACACGCAGACTCAGATATGAAGTTTCAGTTGTGTTGTGTAATTCTGATATGTGGCAGTTACAGTTTCTGGAGTTTGTCTACATAGAGCCAACGTATTGCATTGGTTCTTGAGTTGCACCTATCTTCGGGATATGCATGTGTATATTCAAGTTTAGTTATGAGTTGATGATAGTTATCTAAAGGAGCCAAACATGTTTCAAGAAGATTAAAAAGTTAGAGTTAATCTAGTGAGGCCGACTTAGTGAAGTGTCGCATCTATTTAGTTTATATTGCACGGTTGTAATTATTCTTGCGTGATTAGTAAAGCTGACAAGGATGTTGTAAAGAGTTGCCTAACAGGTCCCTTGATCTTATACTTTGAGGAAGATACTTATAGCAAGTCATTTGTGGAATGCTAAGTGTGAATGATAAGAAAAGATGCAGGAAAGTGCAGAGAAGAATATAATTTGAGTTTCATTCATCAAGGATCTATGTGAAGAAGAAGTAAAAGATTACAATACACTGGAACTAATCAAGAAAATAGGTCTACTCTATAGTTCATCATTATATATAGTGCATATTTGTTCTTCAGAAGGTTGTAGCCTTTAGCATTAAAGCAGTGAGCTTTTGGACACTGAGTCCTCACCCTTAACCGGGTTATTTGTAAAAAGACTCCTAACAGGGTCAGATCCTTAACCAAGTCACTATACTTATTGCATTGTAAAGAACAACTCCTAACAGGGTTGCAAGATCTTCTAATAGGGATTATTATAAACAAGTATAGTTCATTGTGGGTGTTAATTCCCACCAGGGTTTTTACCATTTGGTTTCCCTGCAACCAAATTATGGTGTTGTCTATTGTGTTATCTGAATGTGCATTTACTTTATTGTATTCTGAAGTTAGTAAGGGAAAAGAATTAAATTGGCTGATAATTGATTCACCCCCCCTCTCAATTATCCTTTGGGACTATTCTAACAATTGGTATCAAAGACAAGTGCCTTGAAGAAGAAGCCTAACAACTTAAGGTAGATCAGATGTCTTACTTCAAAAAAGAGAGCCCTAAGTTTGATGGAGAAAATTATCTGGATTGGAAAAACAAAATGATAACACATCTACAGTGTGTT
>MU227891.1:421231-432536 GCA_018584345.1 Thuja plicata
GTGCTTTGAGGTACCAATTCGTCAGATGAAAATTGACTGAAAAATGATTCCTCATTCATCTCCATCAAATTGCCCATATCAAAAGGTATATTTCCACCAATTTGTTCCTCTACTTGAATTGCATCTTTTTGAACTTCAATAGGGTCATCTTGATTATGTTTTGTATAACCTTTCATATTGTCATCCCTTTTTCGATCAAATTTTTTTAATCTATTTCTTTTATTCCCCATTGCACAAATTGTTCAAATTGAAAGCTTCGATTCACCTGCATACACAAAACCATATACTCTTGATAAAAAAATTAAAAATGATATTGATACTTGTTCATAAATTAATATTGAATAATGCTTTAATTAAAAACAAAAAAAAAATAAAAATAAAAATAAACTAAAATTATAAAAAATACAAACCTACTTGATAATTTTAATTTGTAGTTGTCCTTTAATGCCAAAAAATACGCTTTAAAACAATTAAAAAAATGATTTTCTTCAAAAAAACTTTATTTTAATTCACAATTTAGAAAATTATGTATTTTTTATTTTTAAAAAAATGCTTTAATATATGAGATAAAGGGTCATGGTCACATGGCGACCATGTTTGGTCGGCCTTAGTTTCGGCCAAACCAGGTCCGGCCAAAAGCATCTATGTGGCATCCCATGTGGCAGCAACACAAGTAAAAAATAAGATTTTACAAAAAAGGTGTGTTTGGAGGATTTTTGCCACATCACAATTCAGCTTGTTTAAAAACCTAAAAATACCCTTTTGTAGAGCTCGGAGTCTAGATTATGGTCATATAATTTTTATGGTGTTTTATTTACATATACTATATTATAAGTTTAAAAAACTCCAAGTAGGTATTTTAACATTCAAGAACATGCTCGTTCAAAAAAATGAAAAAAATAGCAAATCATGTCATAAAAATTTATGACTTATATATAACACTATAGGAGATAGTCCTCTTCAAGAATATATAATTTTTTTTACATTTGGTTTAGATTTGCTAGGGAAAATGTGGAGGGAGAAAAAAACTGTTAATTTCGGGTAACTCTGACTTTGAATAGTTATAATAGATAAAATATATGCCGAAAACCAATCTTTTTTTTTATATGCACTAGCTGTATATGTCATCTAAAATATATTTTTAAATCAGAGGAAAAAAAGATTATTTTCATATATTAAGTTGGAGGGAACTAGACCTTACATTTTCAGCATTTTTTGAGAAATTAAAAAATGGACTTAAAAAATTAAAATACTAGGTCAACGCTTATTCAAAGTTTTTTAAAAAAATTATAGGTATAAACTACATCCAATTTTACACATTTCATTAGTTTACATCATTTTCAAATTCTAAACACAAATGTCACTTTTATGTCGTTAACGTTTAACAGTTTTGCATGTCGTGGTCCTCTTCCTTTGTTAAAGTGTGACACAGTTTTGTACTTTTACCCAATATGTGTTTGGAGTCAAGATACATGCAATGTTGATGTAAGATGGATAGGCCTTAACCTTCACTAGTAAGTTTAATTTGGCTACATCAACATGTACAAAGGAATGATAGCTATCTTCCATGATATGTAATAGTGGCATCATTACCTATTGGGATATATGTTCTACATAAATAAAATCATAATAGCTTGATATATATTTTGTTAAGCAAAGATTATCCTCCTTGAAATAAGAAAAATGGATGGAAAGGATGCATGAATATGACTATGAGATTGTCTACAAGAAGAGTATGGAGAATACAGAAGTAAGTTTCATCATATTCTAATATGATGAGGAATGATTCACTTTTCTCTTTTCATATTAGTTCCCAATTAAATAAGTGAGATCCAAATAAGAAAGATACTAACCATGTAGTTCAAGACATCATTCAAAAGTTTAAACAAGATGGACATTCAATGTCATGATTTCGCTAGGTAGGCCATCTCCTCACCTATCAGGATTAACTTATTTACTCTTTAATTTAATTTTCAAGCCTTAATAAATAATCAAATTTCCCTGCTACCCTACTATAAGACACTTAGGTTTCTTGAATATGTACATTCATGAATGAAGTAGCATTTATTTTTAAATGATCATAAGTCGGATGTTAATGACATGTCTATTTAGTAAAGTGGAAACACGCATATCTATAATATTGATGTAGCTACTTCCAATCCCTAATTAGGATTAGATTCGCGTGTTTATCAATTTTATATAGGGAGGTTTGCACCCTTAATTGGTAAAGAGGTCATCTTGATGGTGGTGGAAAACTTGACCAAATATGTGTATTTTTGTGCATTATCTCAATCTTACAATGTTGTTATGGTTTCTTATGATTTCTTAGTACATTTATCCTTAAAATTATAAATAATATTTTCAAGGACAATATCACCACCTTTATCAACTAAAACTTTTGGTGCTTATTTAGTTTATTATTGTAGGGTTGTACTACAAAACTTCGTACAAATTCATAATTATTGTAGAAGATTCTCTCTTATTTTTTGAATCTATACATAAAAATAATCTTATTGATAGCTTAAATTATCACCATATGAGAATATATATTTTGTTGGATGATATCAGTTTTGGGTACTGATCATGATGTTGATATTCATGTTTTGTCACTGATGTCAACATATATTTCTGTGGAGAGGACAGACTGGTTACTTAACTGGCAGAAGTGTACGGATGATTCAGAATGGTTGAAGTTGGATATATGTAGAAGGATGTGTGTTGACCTTATTCCTAAGGTTGCTCAGATTTATGTTGTATATTTCAAATGTTATAGTTGATTTGGTGAAGATTGGTTTCTCGACTGCAATTGTAATTCTAGATAGAGACCTCCTCTATGTTTCGGGTATATCTTTCTGGAAAAGATATTTCAGATAAAGCGAGCTTACTGTTGGATACATGACATATGTTTTTGATTAAGTAAAATAGGTTTTACATGGTTCCTAAAACCCAAAACAAAGTATTTAGAGATAAAGCATTAAACAAACAAAAGATAGTTCAGAACGAAAGAGCAGAGCAAGCTGAAAAGGCCAGAACAAAAAATGAGCTAAAGCTTCTAAAAAAGAAGATAAAACCTGTTATTAGCTAAAACGCCTAGGGGGTCCTAAGATAGGTCCACCTTGATAGTAGCCACTTTGGCCTCTAGAAGCTCCATGTTGGCCGCTGACTCCTTGATTTTCTGGATGATTCTCTCCCCGTCCTTATCATTAGCCTTCTTGGTTCTGGCCCTAGTTCTTTTGCCGGGGCCCTGATCAGTTTTCTATTCAGTCTCCACCTTAGTGCTAGCCACATCCATCCACTCCTCCAGCTTCTCAATTATGGTGTTGGTGTTCTCTTTGGTCTATTTTAGGACGTTATGGTTTTGTTCAGCTAAAATCTTGAGAGTAGACTCCACCTTTGTGATATTGTCCTCCATCTGCTTGACCCCGATACACAGATTCCTCTATTCCTCATCCTCACCATCCCTTTTCTCCTTACTAGTACCTCTAATAGTGTTTTTGAGGTCCTCGACTTTGTGGCAGAGCCATTTTATAGTTTTGTAACTATTTAACATGTTGTTTCTGGTGTTGTTGAGCAGGTTAAGGTCAAATTCCCTGATATTGTCGCTTAACACCACCATAGAAGGGTTGATAAACTCTTCCACCTTAATCTGCCTACCTTCACTAATTTTTACTTTGGGGTTTATTATTTCTCTAGTGATTCCAATTTTATCTGACTTAATGTTAAAGTCTCTCCAGCCCACAATCCTTCCCTTATTGGCCATATAGCAGCTGAAATCTTTGTCCTGGTCATCGCCCAAATTTTGGGGTATGGAGTCTAAAATAGGGGAAGCTCTGCAAATCTTTTCCTCCATAGAATTCCTATCAGTAATCGCCTCCCTATCTTTCTCCTTTCTTCTTTGGGGTTTAGCCGACGTAGTATCCTTCCTTTTTCTTCCCTTCCTGGTAGTAATCTGCTCCTCGCCTTCTGAATCCATACCTTCCTCATTCTCATCATATTCCTCATCCGAGGAAATGATTATGGCTTTCTATTTTTTGGGGGTAACCAAATCTCTTTCTTAATTTTCTTCTGGGTGTTGGGTATATATCTGGTTTTGAGTATGTCTTATTCTTATCTGAAGTCCCATTTGTCATTTCTTTATAGCATTGTCAAGTCTTGCTAAAGAATGGCCCTAAAATTTGACCTATAAAAGGCCATGTCCCAGAGAAAATGGCGAAAAGTGTCTAAACCACCAAGTCTAAGTTATAACCCTATCCAAATTTGAATCCAAAAACTATAAGTGTCTTGGCAGGTTCTATTTCCGTGTTGCTTTTTCCAGTCACTTAAGTTATCCTAAGTCATGTGTTTATCTTTAAAAGGGTCGTGTTTTAAAAGTTGTGTTACACTAACCACTTTAATATTTCCTAAGTCATGCTGTTGAGAAGAACCTTTTATTTTAATGTTTCACGTGGTGAACAAAGGTCTTTTGATCCAATGGCCCGCTTAATCACAGATGCCCAGAGATGTGAAAGATCAATTGTATAAGTGATTAAGTTGTGATGTCGTGTGTCCTTAGTGGGTCCGGTGGTCGAAAAGATATTTGGTTAACAATCAGGCAGGTTTGTTTCATCGAACGGTCGACTTAATGGCTTGGCCCCTAAGATGCACGACATCTATCACATAAGCGATTAAGTCTGAGAAATGCATGTCCTTGGTGGGGCTGATGGTTGTAAAAGTTCTTAGCTAAACAGTGGGAAAGTAATAAAAAATTGATGGTAGACTTAATCACTTAAAGGCAAAGTGCGCACCATTTAATGGATAAGCGATTAAGCGGTGCCGACGCGTGTCAAGGGAAGTGATGTGGGTCTTGTCGCAGGTAGCATAAAGGTGATTAAAGTTTGAAAAGATCTAACGGTGGGCTTAATTTCTTATATCCAAGATGCTTGATATCTATTAGTTAAGCCATTAAGTGGTGTTGACACCTGGCAGTTAGTGGACCTGAATATTCAGAGCTGGCGATAATTAAAGTACAGTTAACTTGTTTTTCATCTAATGGTCATCTTAATGGCTGAACTTCAAAGTAAATGATATCTAATGCTTAAGCTATTAAGCAGTGTTGACGCATGTCAGGATGATGATGTGTAGTCCACTAAAGGTGAAGCTGGCCGCAGGATAAAGTTTGCAGATGTTTAAAAATATCTGACGGCTCGCTTGATGACTTAAAGAAAAGTTGATTGAAATCTATCGTATAAGCGATTAAGCCGTTATGCCACGTGTCTTAGGTGGGCCTGGCTAAATTCATAAGGGTCTTGTACAACATAGTTATCATGTTAAAAGGGTTGGAAGTATGAAAGAATCAAACGGTTCATTTAATGGCTTAAGGGCAAAGTAATCGAGATCTAGTGATTAAGCCATTAAGCTATGTTGACACGTGGTATATGTGATGATGTGCAGCAGCAATCAGTAAACTCAAGTTGAGATAGCTTCCAAACAAGTTAGGATTAATCGGACGGTGGAATTAATCTCTTGATGAGAAGAAGCACAACATCTATCGTATAAGTGATTAAGTCATGCTGACACATGTCCCAAATGTACAGTTGTTTCTGGGAAAAGAAGATAGCCGTCAGATGAAGAAGATGTTGTTTGAAATCTATGGCCCAGGTTTAAAGTTGTCAAAGTAAGTTTCAGTGAGCCATTACAGCTACGAATTTCAACTTAGGTGAATTAATTGTAGAGTGTGTGGCTACTTCAGTAAAATTCAATGTGATAGACTAATGTGATGGAAGCGTATAATTCAGTGTTTGAAAGCTCAAAACTCCCATTATTGTCGAAGTGATTAAAGTGAATATCAAAGTTGCAGAATTCTCACTCTTTGTGTTGCAAAAATTATAGAATGGGTAAGTTTCTTGATCAAATCAGTGAATTTCATGCTTTCAGTAGAATTCTGAATTCTTAAGGATAAATAGAGGTATTTCCATAAGTTCGACACCATTACTATTAAAACCCTGAGCTAAAAGATGGCCCCTAGGATCGAAATCTCTGGAGAAGTAGATTACCAGAAAAGAAATTTTAGGGAGGATCTATTGCAACAATTAAAAGGATCCATAGGTGATGCAACCCAGATCAAGAGAACACTTCCATCACATCCCCTTTTCAAAATAGGAGAAGGCTTGTATGACTCGGGTAGGTGGGCCAAAGATGTTAAAACCAGTCTAAATGGTCTAACTCTATTTAGAACTGCATATAGCCAAAGAAACGCTCCTACCCAAGATTATAACATATGGGACTTGGATATAGGAAATTGATAATACTAGGGGTATTCATGGATATAGATTTTTTACTATGATTGCCAACACTTATGACAAAGTATCCAGGGTTGTCAGGGATACAAAGGGAAATGTGTTGTTAACT
The DNA here is from genome assembly GCA_018584345.1 of Thuja plicata. NCBI lineage: Eukaryota > Viridiplantae > Streptophyta > Pinopsida > Cupressales > Cupressaceae > Thuja > Thuja plicata. The sequence continues at coordinate 427,619 of MU227891.1, forward strand.
GTCTTAGCTGATGAAATTAGAAGAATTTTCAAGTTGAGTGATCCTTCAATACAAATGGATGATATTGACTTTGAATAATTTAAGGAAGTATACTAGACCCATAGGGAGTATTACAGAAATGAGGCCTTGAAGGGATACTTTAACAAGATAGGGGACTTGATTGTAGTAGGGCCTAACACACTAGAACAATTTAAATTGGATTATTTCAATGGCAAGATAAAAAAAAAATGTATGGTGCCCTATGCCAGGTTCTAGGAGAAGATGAAGAAGTAACAATACCTGTCCATATAATGCTCATGGTGGTTCAAATTCTACATCCCTACTTATCAGTAGTCTTTGAATATGCCTCTTACATTGCCCAACAAATGCATGAGGGCTTGGCAGGTATCTAAGACAGTAATATACTTAAGCCAATGGGATGGTATTCCCTTATGATGCATATGTTTTTGTTCAATAATGTTGACTTCTTTGAGGAAGAAATGGACCTGACTAAGTTCCAAGGTGATGAGGACTTGCCTGTTTAGATGTGGAGTGTTGATTTGTCATGGGATAGAAAAGAAGCTAGTTATGTACATTTTGACAGGGTTTTTGCCACTAGGCTTAGGTCATTGTCGTGCAATCAGAATGCACGATCCATATAGACATGATGAGATTGCTAAGACCCATGGAGTTTTCCCCAGAGCTAAAAATTGCCCATAATTGGGGAGATTTAATTTTATACCCTGTTTCTATAGTGATTAGGGTTTATGGATTCAGGGGAACCCCCAATGTTCTTCCCTACAGAGTGCCTTTAAAAATTGGAATTACAGAGGTTTTGAGACAGTTGGGTGGACTACAGGAGGAAGCCCTAACAGGAAAAATGAAGGGAAGAATTTTCCTTACTCTCACAAGAGCCCATCATTTCATCATAGTAAAGGGTGGGTGGGCACAGTTTGATAAGTATTTTGAACCTTACCACTTAGCAACATTTATGTCCAGGTGTGCTGACAATGAGGATTTTATAATGGGCATGTTCAGGAAAAGAACCAAATGCTTAACTTTAGAACACCAATTTAATTTACCTAAGGATATTGTGAGGAATGTTTTTGATCTAGGTGACCAAGAGGTCAGGAAAGAGAAATGGATAGTGTACAAGAAGTCTTTGGACTTTGTCAACAATTTTGATAGATCTTATGATCCTTTGAAGGAATTTTTCTCTTGGTCCAAAAAAATTGAGTCCCTAATGGATTTATTCAAGGGAATCATGCAGAACCTCAATGAGAAGAAGTAGAGGATAAGCCATCCTGAACAAACTTTCACAAGGAAAAGTAGTCCCACCAGGGAGTTATGTGGTGTATAAACGAAGAGGATACAACACTATATTGCCTACGATTGAGAAAATAGTTGATCAGAAAGGAAAGAGACAGTTGGATGCCAGCACCCAATCAATGCCATCCCCTAAAAGGCAGAAGATAGAAGGAAAAGAACAATCACAAAGTGAATTATACTCCCCTTCTTAGTCTCCCCTGCACATGGATGATAAAAGTGTGGGAGAACAATTAGTAAAATTGGGAGATACAGGGCATATCTTTGTCACAGCCCAAGAATTGCAAGGAGTAACTGAGGCTCCTAAAAAACCAACATTGGATTTGAATGTGGCTGAGTTTGCAGGAAAAGAACTAGATCCTATCACCAAGCAAGCCAGTGATGAATTTATGGCTGATGACAAATTTGTGAAAACTAGAGCTTTTATTCAATTTCTATGGAGAATTCATATTAATGAATTCAAGGAAGCATGTAAAAAGATGCTGGATGCTCATTTAGATAATAGTAGAGATGAAATTGAAACAAAAATAAAACAAAATATGGTAGCCAAGTTTGGAGAGATCACTCCTAATGAGGGCTGGACACTGGTGCAAAAGGAAGGGGTCATTATTTTACCTCAGTGGGATCTTGCTGATGCAATCATTTTTGATGCAGTAAGAAAAGAAGCTAAGCCAAGGAAAGTTGGAGAGGCATCAATGGGTGTCAAATTTAGTGAAGATCATGCAACACTTGTGATGTGGTCCATAGAAAACAAAGCAAATAAAAGAGCTGGCAAAGAGGATCACTCCAAACATTCAGGTAATTTCTTAGTAAGAAGAGTTACAGAAATAGGGGCTTTGGAAGCAGCAAATATGACTTTGTAAACTGCCAAGTTTTTAGTCAATGTAGTCAAAAAGATAGAAGATGAGCTCAGTAATTTGAATGAGAGGTTTGAAATAGTTTTGGGGGCTTATAACTAGGAAAAGGTGAAATGTTTAGAAAGGATAAAAGAATTAATTTATTGGAAGGAAAACAATCTGGTCAATTCATTCCCCAAAGGATGTTAACCCAGGGCCAATATCAACCTTCTTCATCTAGCCCATTTGTGACTTACCCCCCATCCCCTGCACCAGTAAGCCCTACTACCCAAAAAGTCATTGATGCTAAGAAAGTAGAGTTAGAGTCTGAAAAGAACAAGTTGATCACTGAAAGGTCAAGGTTAGAAGAAGAGGACAAAAAGGATCTTGAGGAATCCACTGCATATAAAGAAGCTAAATAATTGGTGAAGCGGAGGCGTTCTGATAAGATATACTTCAACCTCAAGAGGTGTGCTGGTGATATCAATCTGCCTAATCTCTATTTAATGGGAAAGAAGATTGTCAGCATAATAAACAAGCATGATGAAGGTAAAGAGCGTTGGGGCTTGATAATTGATAGCTATAAAGGGAAGAAATCCCATGTAAACTCATTGTACTCCATCTTAGAGGAACAAAATATTATTGACATCATTTTGAAAAGAACCTACAAATGCCTTAAATTGATGACTGACCTAGACACCAAGAAAAATATGGTTATCAAAAGAATGGAGACCTTTAGAGGAGAATTCTCTAAAGATAGGTATGACATGTTCACTAACATGTTCAAGAAAGATGGAGACATAAAAAATGAAGCCCTATGGTTAAGGCAGTTGAATGAAACACTAACCAACAGGACAAAGTATTGTTACATTGGAAAACACAGGTTGGTTTCTGTTAACCATCGACATTCTCAACAAGGCCATGACATTTTTTGAATCTTGGGAATCAGAGATTGAGAAAGCCAATTTTGATTGGGAGGAGTTCAATAGCCAAGAGGATGAGGTTCTCATATTTAGTTGGCTGAATGATGAAGTGTTTACCTCCTGGGTAAGCAAATATGGTATAGTCACCCCCAAAACAAAAACTAGTCTTGTCGGAGTGACAATGGGCACCAGTGATGCCTAGCAGTCTGAACAAAGGAAAGTATAGGTTTTTTCATCAATGAAGATAACAAATTCCAGATGGTGAGGACCTATCAACCTCAAGGCAGTTGCAAGCATTCGGGCAGTCATGAGACAAAGGACCATGTAACTTGTAACAAAGAACTGTTATTCTCTCCACCTCATTTTTGTCTTATCTGTGAAATGTAAATTTTGTCCTATAGCCTAGTCATCCAAAGCTTGTTGCATCCTTATTTTCCAAAAGGATTCCAAGATGACTAAGGATATCTATAAGTATCAAGTTGTATTATTTTGAAGAGGATGGTAAAATCAAAACTGCAAAAGTAGGCTTTTGAATGGTGTCTAGATTTTCAAGTTTATAGTCAGTCTGAATGTATTGAAATCACAAGGTTATTAATAAAATACAATGGAATTTCCAGTCTCAAATTTTTGATGTCTTCTTGGATTTTATTCAGCTTTTGTATGTTTAATGTGTAAGGCATGTTAAATGTATCAGTTGCAAGGTAACTGTGTTGCTATTAGCAAGTTTTTATTAAAGATGATTTAAATCTTACTAATAGTTCCAGGGGGTCAGGGTTTGTGCAAGAATTTGATACAGGGATATGAGAGTGAAATGATAATCTACAAGGCATATTATCTGAGATCTTGTTGTGTAAAATTAATTATATTTGATGAATGTATTTTTTCATTGTGACTCTATGGCTTGGAGTTAGGCACTGGTCAAGTTCCGAATAGTAGTATTATCATCAACCAATCAAATATTGGAAATCTTTACTTTCTGTTGTCAAGATATGTGGATTCTTAGCTAATTGTATTGAGAAGTGCAATTCATTTTGATGATTCCTTAGAGAGAGAATCAATAGGTTAGCCTTCCTAGTTCTGAAGAACTTAAAAAGAAGGATCATGAATCCTTGATCCACTACTAGATTCTAAGTCACTTACTGAATATGAAAATAGGTACACCCACCTGAGTTTGTGGATCTCAAAGTGAAGAGGATTATATCCTTGTTAATTAGCCTTGTTCATGTATTAATCTGAATTAGGAATTAAGGGTCAGGCATTTATTGCTATTTTAATTGATTCTATATGAAAAATTACTAATATTGGGTACCTTTCCTCTTCTTCGAAGATGATCTATTGTGGTTCTTCTTTATAACATATCCCTCATTCTCATCAGAATGCATTCCCTCACTATCCTCCATATCTGAGGGGATATAATTAGACCCCAAAGCCTCCCTCTCCTCTATCTGACCAATTTCCTTACTCAGGATTTGGGCCTTAAAGTATTCATAGATAAGAAACAGAAGCCCTTCATGCAAGGTGGGGTTAGAGATATCCTTCTCTTTATAGCCATTAATATTCTCATTTATAGAAGCATATAAATAGAAGCATATCCTTCAATGGAAGGAACAAGAAAATGTATGGTGCCCTATGCCAAGTTCTAGGAGAAGATGAAGAAGTAACAATGCATGTCCATATAATGCTCATGATGGTTCAGATTCTACATCCCCACTTATCAGTAGTCTTTAACTATGCCTCTTACATTGCCCAACAAATGCATGAGGGTTTGGCAGGTATCCAAGATAGTAATATACTTAAGCCAATGAGATGGTATTCCCTTATGATGCATATGTTTTTGTTCAATAATGCTGACTT
>MU227891.1:432703-445904 GCA_018584345.1 Thuja plicata
CATGATGAGATTGCTAAGACCCATGGAGTTTTCCCCAGAGCTAAAAATTGCCCATAATTGGGGAGATTTAATTTTATACCCTATTTCTACAGTGATTAGGGTTTATGGATTCAGGGGAACCCCCAATGTTCTTCCCTACAGAGTGCCTTTAAAAATTGGAATTACTTAGGTTTTGAGACAGTTGTGTGGACTACAGGAGGAATCCCTAACAGAAAAAATGAAGGGAAGTATTTTCCCTACTCTCACAAGAGCCCATCATATCATCATAGTAAAGGGTGGGTGGGCACAGTTTGATAAGTATTTTGAACCTTACCACTTAGCAACATCTGTGTCCAGGTGTGCTGACAATAAGGATTTTATAATGGGCATGTTTAGGAAAAGAACCAAATGCTTAAATTTAGAACACCAGTTTAATTTCCCTGAGGATATTGTCAGGAATGTTTTTGATCTAGGTGACCAAGAGGGCAGGAAAGAGAAATGGCTATTGTACAAGAAGTATTTGGACTTTGTGCACAATTTTGATAGATCTTATGATCCTTTGAATGAATTTTTCCCTTGGTCCCAGAAAATTGAGTCCCTAATGACTTTATTCAAGGGAATCATGTAGACCCTCAATAAGAAGAAGCAGAGGATAATAGAAGCTAAGCCAAAAAAGGCTGAAGCCATCTTGAACAAACTTTCACAAGGAAAAGTAGTCCCACCAGGGAGTTATGTGGTGTACAAAAGAAGAGGATACAACACTATATTGCCTAGGATTTTGAAAACAGTTGATCAGAAAGGAAAGAGACCACTAGATGCCAACACCCAATCAATGTCATCCCCTAAAAGGTAGAAGATAAAAGGAAAAGAACAATCATAGAGTGAATTATACTCCCCTTCTCAGTCTCCCCTGCACATGGATGATAAAAGTGTGGGAGAACAATTAGTAAAATTGGGAGATACAGGGCATATCTTTATCACAGGACAAGAATTACAAGAAGGGGTACCCGAGGCTCCTAAACAACCAACATTGGATTTGACTATGGCTGAGTTTGTAGGAAAAGAATTAGATCTTATCAGCAAGCAAGCCAGTGATGAATTTTTTGCTGATGACAAATTTGTGAATACTAGAGCTTTTATTCAATTTTTGTGGAGAATTCATATTAATGAATTCAAGGAATCATGTAAAAAGATGCAGGATGCTCATCCAAATAAGAGTAGTGAATAAATTGAAATAGAAATAAAATAGAATATGATAGCCAAGTTTGGAGAGATCACTCCTGATGAGGGCCGGACACTGGTGCAAAAGGAAGGGGTCATTATTTTACCTTAGTGGGATCTTGCTGGTGCAATCATTTTTGATGCAGTAAGAAAAGAAGCTAAGCCAAGGCAAGCTAGAGAGGCATCAATGGGTGTCAAATTTAGTGAAGATCATGCAACACTTGTGATGTTTTCCATAGAAAACAAAGCAATTAAAAGAGCTGGAAAAGAGGATCGCTCAAAACATTCAAGTAATCTCTTAGTAAGAAGAGTTACAAAAATAGGGGCTTTGGAAGCAGCAAATATGACTCTGGAAACTCCCAAGTTTTTAGTCAATGTAGCCAAAAAATTAGAAGATGAGCTCATTAATTTGAATGAGAGGTTTGAAACAGTTTTGGGAGCTTATAACTAGGAAAAGGTGAAATCTTTAGAAAAGGATAAAAGAATTGCTTTCTTGGAAGGAAAACAATCTAGTCAATTCATTCCCCAAAGAATGTTAACCCAGGGCCCATATCAACCTTCTTCATCCACCCCATTTATGACTTACCCCCCATCCCCTGCACCAGTAAGCCCTACTACTCAAGAAATCATTGATGCTAAGAAAGCAGAGTTAGAGGCTGAAAAGAACTGGTTGATCACTGAAAGGGAATTTTTTGAATCTTGGGAATTAGAGATGGAGAAAGCCATTGTTGATTGGGAGGAGTTCAATAGCCAAAAGGATGAGGTTCTCAGCTTTAGTTGGTCTAATGATGAAGTGTTCACCGCCTGGGTAAGAAAATATGGTATAGTCACCCCAATAACAGAAAGTAGTGATGTAGGAGTGACAGCAAGCACCAGTGATGCCTAGCAGTCTGAACAAAGGAAAGTACAGGTTTCTACATCAATGAAGATAACAAATTCCAGATGGTGAGGACCTATCAACCTCAAGGTAGTTGCAAGAATTTAGGTGGTCATGAGACAAATGACCATATAAATTGTAACAAAGAACTGTTATTCTCTCCGCCTCATTTTTGTCTTATCTGTGAAATGTAAATTTTGTCCTATAGCCTAGTCATCCAAAGCTTGTTGCATCCTTATTTTCCAAAACGATTCCAAGATGAATAAGGCTATCTATAAGTAGAAAGTTGCATTATTTTGAAGAGGATGATAAAATCAAAATTGTAAAAGCGGGCTTTTGAATGGTGTCTAGTTTTTCAAGTTTATAGTCAGTCTGAATGTATTGAAATCAGAAGGTTATTAATAAAATACAATGGAATTTCCAATCTCAAATTGTTGATGTCTTCTTGCATTTTATTCAGCTTTTGTATGTTTAATGTGTAAGGCATGTTAAATGTATCAGTTGCAAGGTAACTGTGTTGCTATTAGCAAGTTGTTATCAAGGATGATTTAAATCTTACTAATAGTTCTAGGGGGTCAGGGTTTGTGAAAGAATTTGATACAGGGATATGAGAGTGAAAGGATAATCTGCAAGTCATATTATCTAAGATCTTTTTGTGTTAAATTAATTATCTTTGATGAATTTATGTTTTCATTGTGACTCTATGGCTCGGAGTTAGGCACTAGTCAAGTTATGAATAGTACTATTATCATCAACCAATCAAATATTGGAAATCTTTACTTTCTATTGTCAAGATATGTGGATGCTTAGCTAATTGTATTGAGAAGTGCAATTCATTTTGATGATTCCTTAGAGAGAGAATCAATAGGTTAGCCTTCCCAGTTCTGAAGAACTTAAAAAGATCAAGGATCATGAATCCTTGATCCACTGCTAGATTCTAAGTCACTTACTAAATATAAAAATAGGTACACCCACTTGATTTTGTGGATCTCAAAGTGAAGAAGGATTATATCCTTGTTAATTAGCCTTGTTAATGTATGAATCTGAATTGGGAATTAAGGGTGAGTCATTTATTGCTATTTTAATTGATTCTACAAGAAAAAAGTGCTAACAAATTGGTGACTCTACTGGGGAGTCTTGTAATGTTCTAAGAGTCATGATTATGAAAGAGTTTGTCCTTGCAAAATTTAGAATTAGTTTATTTTTCCTCATAATCATTAAAGCAAGTGTGTTCTTATCTATCACGACAAACTGTTTGAAGGTCTTGGTCTTGAAAATGATATAGATCTTGTTTTAGATGGAATAACTGGTAATTGTAAAGCCTCTAATCTATTCCCTTGTTTGATTTCAAGAGAAAATCCACTGGGTGGAAAAGATTGGCAGTAATACGGGCAGTGAAGAATCATTTTCTTGAGGTTACCAGGTGAGGAATTATCAAGAAACTTTGTTTTCAAGTTTCATTTGGACTCAATTGCTATAAAAGGAAACCTGAGTTAGGATAAGGCACTTGATCTTTATATATATATGTCCTCTAAAAAGAGGTGGCGACTCTAACCTTTGTGTACTCCAGTGTTGCACATTAAATATATTGAAATATTTGTCTATTCTGTATGATGAGTCGACAAAGAAATACCAGATCATACTTCAAGATAAATCCTAAAAAGGATGTTGGACAGGAACTTCATACACCTCAAAGGAAATAGTGGTCCAAGAGAGGGACATGGAAGCATGATTCCCAACATACGCCTAAGGGAAGGATGGAGACTCCTATTCCTAAAAGAAAATCATCTTCATCTGAAGATACAGGACCCATGGGGCCAATTGATGCTTACAGAGCTGATGCCAATTTTGATCCCTTCAGGGATGGAAAAAATACTGATATAGGTTTATTTCCTATAGAAGAAAATCTTTCTCCACCAGAAGAGACCTCTTCTGAAGAAACAACTTCATATGAATCTGATAAATTGCAAGATGAAATTAGGGCTTTAAGAAGAAAAAAGAAAGAACAAGAAAAGGAAATAGCTGAAGCAGAAAATAAACATGGACAAAAGATATATGACTTGCTAGTGGAAAGAGAAGAGCTCTTAGCTGAGACTAGAAGGAATGATCTTAAAGATAAAAGCCTGAGTCAAGAGGTTAATGGTTTGAATCCATAATTTTTTGGTAACCTTGATGATTTAAGGAACAAAGCCCCAAATAAAATTTTGAATCCTGACAAGGATGAGTTTGAGAAGGAAGGGCCTGTCATTAGACAACTATTCCCATATGAGACTGAGCATGACGCATAGCTTAAGACAAATATGAAAGAGGTTCCCAATAGAGGAAAACAAAAGGCTATTGGTGTGACTATAGAGGAGCCTAAGAAAAACTTAACCATCCCTATAGGAGCATCACAAGTTGATCTTGAATTGGAGTAGGCTAGAAAATCCAAAGATGACTTGGCCAAGCAACTAGAGAAGTTAGAATTAGAAGTTGCTGCAGCAGACATGAGAATGAAAATAGATTTTCTTCATGCTACTACTAACACTTCTACAAGAAACTCTATGCCAGTTAATCATGTAACACAGCCACAAAATCCATCTGTTGGCCCAATCCCATTTAATCAAGGGGGTGATCCTAAGGTGCAATTGTATGGTTTGAATTGAAATGTTAAGAACTCTGGCCCAAATTCAAGTTCTCAGCCCGGTGGTCCTTGCCCAAGCATTCAAGTTACCAATCCTAAGAAAAATTCTCCCCCACCTATTCAAAACCAAGGAGGAGCTACTGGACCAAGTGGTGATAATGTGCATGGAAATTTCCAAAGAAGGCCTATCCATATGAATAGATATATAGCTCTCTTCTTTGAAGGCATTCCTAATCACCCTCATGTGATCCCAAATGAGGTAAGAGATAAAATCCCCAAGTTCACTAGAAATAATGTGGTTACTTGTGAAGAGCCTCTAAAATCTTTTAGTGATAAGATAACTGACTTTGAGATTGAAAATGAAGATGTTATTATGAAGCTTTTTTCCCTGTCATTAACAGAAGATGCTAGGGATTGGTTCAGAAATTTGACTAATGATAGTATTGCCTCTTGGGATGAATTTGTAAAGTCTTTTAGGGAACAGTATAGAGAGCATGTTAATTCTGGATACATGTTAAATGAATTCAATAATATGAAGAAGTTCCCAAATGAGAGTGTGGTTGATTTTAATAGTAGATTTCAAAAGGCCATGAACAAACTGTTCCAAGTCTTAAGATTAGATGAGGAAGTATGTATTACCACTTATATTAATGATACTGATGGAAAAATGTCTTATCTTCTCAGAGATAAGAACCCAAATACCTTGATGGATGCTTATAAGATAGCCATTGACATTGAGAGTAATAGGAGAGCATTAGGGAAATTGGGGAAGAGGGAAGACAATAAATTGTGGAAAGAGAAGGGACCAGCCAATAAAAGTGTCAAAGAAGATGATATAGTAGATAAAATGGTGAGTGCAGCAAAATACCTTACTACCAAAATGGATGAAAATGATAGAGGAGGATACCGTGATAATAAATACACTAACCAAAGATTTGAAAAATAGCCTAACTTGAGAGATTACCCTTACAAGACAAATTGGAATAATGGAAAACCAGTCCCTGATGGATAAGATAACCCAAAGGCCAAGGAAACCCTAGGTCCCCTAAAAAGGAATAGTGCCAACTATGTTGAGAACACTCCCTGGTGTGATGCTTGCAATATGCCACACTCCTCCTATCAATGTGTAGTAGCTCAGGCCCTGTTTGATCAAACAGAAGAGGGAGAACAAGAAGGCCCTGCTATTAATATGTTTACAGTGAAGAAACCATACCCATGGTTCTGTGATACTGGATCATGTTCTGATAGTTTGTTTACAAAGGATAAGTCTTGTTCTGAACATCAATTACAAAATCCACCCTATCAAAGTGATCAGGATGAAAATGTTTCACACGCAACTATAAATATAGTGGGGAATGATAACTCACAGTCTGATTTTAGAATTCCCATTGATGAAGAAAAGAGTTCCTTGACTGTTGTAGCAATTAACAAAGAAATAAATGCATACAACATGAGAAATAGAATAGTGCCACCAGTTCAAGGCAAGACCGCCCCTGTCTATGTCAAAAAGGGTTCCCCTCAAGTTACTAAGGACTTCAATGTCAAGCAAAATAAAGATAAAAACCATGAAAAAGAAGTAGGGCCTTCTTCTGATCATGCTGGAGGGGAAGAAGCAATAGAGGAATTAATACCTAATGATAAATCCAATAAAATGAAAAAGGATGAATGATATATCCTCTAAATTGCCCTTTTTTGACATGAAACATGCTCTAACCCAAATGAAAGTCTCAGTCCCCATGATGGAAATACTGAAAATAAGGGAGCACAAGGAAGTTTCTTTGGATATTTTAAAAGGGATAAATGATGTATCTTCTCTCAACCAAGAGAAAATACCTCTGAAAGCAAGTGATGGTAGAATAGATTGTCCAAAAGAGAAAGGAAAAGAAAAGGGCAAAGAATTTTCTAATATCTCCATTGGAAACATTATCACATAAGAACCATTATCTGTTGATCCATTCTATGTTACCTTAATGGTAAATAGTTTCTTGGTGAAAAATTGCATGATTGATTTTGGAGCTGCAACAAATGTGATGTCTTATCATGTCATAAAGGAATTGGGCCTCTAGGTCACTACATCTGTTGGAATTTGTTATGCCATGGATAATAGGGAGGTTCCTGTGATTGGAACATTGAAATATATTGAGGTGAAAATTGCTTCTTCCCCTGAGGCAACTTACAAAATGGATATAGTGGTAGTGGACACTAAACCATATTATGGTATGCTTTTGTCAAGGTAGTAGGCAACATCAGTAGGTGGAAAAATGTAGTTAGATTTGTCCTATGCAACTATCCCTATAAAAGGGCACGAGGTCAAGTTGTACAGAGAACCCTGGTCATCTGTCATGGTGGAGGTGGTTCTACCTAATTAATTGAATTGTTGTGTAAATGTTGATATGGAGAAATTTACTGTGGAAGAAATTAAGCCCCAATTAAAAAACACTGACCCAATTGTGGATGAATTGTTGTTGAAATAAAATGGACTATGGCAAATGTAGTTTGATGGAGGATGCTCAACGGAAGGATTTGGAGCAGGAGTTTTGTTTATTTCCCCATCAGGTACTACTTGCAAGTATTCTTTTCTCTTAGCCTTTCATTGTACAAACAATACTGTTGAATATGAGGCTCTAATATTGGGAATAGATATTGCTACTAAACATGGTAGTAAGTGTCTAAAAATACATGGATATTCCCAGCTAATCATAGCTCAGATAAGAGGACAATATGCTGCCAAAGATGAAAGGTTAAAATTATATAAATATGAAGTCTGGGATAGGATAGAGTTTTTTTATGCTTTCAACATCCTTTGGGTAGAAAGGTCTAACAATATAATGGCAAATTTTCTTGCAAATGTTTCCCTTAAGAACAATGATGTTACTCTTACTGGTATATCTCTGGTAGAAGTAAAAACTAGGCCTGCAGTCCCTGAAAATGTTCATAATTGGCAAGTATTTGAGGATGATGATGATATCCTCAAGTTTATTCAATGTGTGGATTAGTATGATGGTCAATAAATTGTCTGTGAGTCTCTGGTAGCAGTTGTTGATGGTAAAGAGTATGTTTTTGGTTAGGAGGTCATTCAGTTGTCAACTAATTATATTCCTAAAGGGTTAGTTGAATTGGAAGACCTGTTTATTATAAATGACAATTACATGGAACAAAAATCTAATGTTGCCTTGGAAGATTTGGAAGAGGTCAATTTGGGATCTGAAACTTCCCCTCAGATAGTCTACATTGAAAAAAAGTTGGACAAAAATGTCAAACTAAATTTGATCAAGCTGCTAGAAAAATACAAACATGTTTTTGCCTGGTCTTAAGAAGACCTTAAAGCCTATAGAACAGATCTTTTCCAGCATGACATCCCTCTCAAAGAAGATATAAAACCATTTAGATAAAAATAGAGGCCAATCAATCTATTGCTAGCTACCAAAATGCAGACAAAATTGATGAAGCTGAGAGATGCAGGCATAATCAAGCCTATCAGACACTCATCTTGGGTTTCTAACTTGGTCCTTGTGAGGAAAAATAAAGGGGATATAAGGTTGTGTGTTGACATTAGGAACCTAAATGTAGCCTCATTAAAGGATAATTATGGACTGCCAAACATGGAAGCTATGCTGCATAAAGTCACTAGATGTGACTTGTTGTCTATGATGGATGGTTTTTCAGGGTACAATCAAGTGCTAGTTAAAGAATCTGAACAATTCAAAATAGCATTTACTACTCCCCAGGGCACTTATGTATATGCTCACATGCCTTTTGGTTTGAAAAATGTTGGTGCAGCCTTTCAAAGAGCTATGGATGTGGCTTTCAAAAACCTTATAGATGCTCTAATGGTAGTATATTAGGATGATCTAAAAGCCTTCTCAAAAAGGGCAGAAGATCATTGCAATGACCTGGAGAAGGTCATGATAAAAGCTTTGGAATATTGGGTATCTTTAAACCCTAAAAAATGTCATTTTGTTGTTATTGAAGGGAAAATTCTAGGCCATATAGTGTCAAAAGAAGGAGTCAGAATAGACCCTGAAAGGGTAGAAGCTATTCAGAAAGTATTTCCCCCTAAGAATTTGAAAGGTATACAGTCATTTCTAGGACAAATTAATTTTGTAAGAAGGTTCATTGCTAATTTTGCAGAATTGGTTAAACCCATTGTCAAATTGTTGAAAAAGGATGTGAAGTTCGAGTGGGACCAAGAGACACAGTCATCCTTTGAAAAAATAAAACAAGCCATTCAAGAAGCTCCTTTTTTAGTATCCCCCGATTAAACCAAGCCCTTTTCTCTTTTCACGTTTGCTTCTTTCCACACAATTGCTGCAGTCCTATTACAGAAAGATGTTGAGGGATTTGAATCCAATAGCCTTCTTCAACAAGTCTTTACAAGATACTGAGTTGAACTACCAGTTGATGGAGAAGTAGGCTTATGCCCTGGTGAAGGTAGTCAAGGCCTTCAGGCCTTATCTAGTATGTGCAAAGGTAAGAGCTTATGTTCCTCATGCTGTTGTCAAAGATATTTTTGTTCAAAATGAAGTGACAGGAAAAAGGTGCAAGTGGATAAACAAAGTTCAGGAGTTTGATCTAGAAATCCACATCAAAAAACTAGTAAGAGGACTGGGGTTGGAAAAGTTAATAACACAAGAGAATTTGGACTTAGTTCAGGTCAACAATGTCAGTGCACATGAAAATTATATTACAAGTATAGAAAAGCAACCTTGGTATTCAAACATTGTGTATTTTTTGAAAAATACCAAGTGTCTAGAGGATTTGACTGATAACCAAAAGAGAAGTATGAAATTATAGGCTCAGAAGTATTTTTTGATGCATAGTGATCTTTTTTGGAAAAATAGAGATGGAATTTTGTTACTATGTCTTGACAAGGGGAAATCTGAAAACACTTTGAAGGAGATGCATGTAGGAATGTGTGGAGGGCACTACTCTGCCAGATCAACAACTCATAAAATTCTAAGAGATGGATACTATTTTCCCTGTTTATTCCAGGATTCTTATACTTTTGTCAGAAAATGTGAACCATGCCAAAGATTCTCAAACAAAATGAAGTTTTCAGGAGCTTTATTATTAAATCCTATAGTGGCAGAAGCCCCTTTTTCCATGCGGGGAATGGACTTCATTGGAGAGTTTGCTAAGAAACCTAGTGGGGGGCATAGTTGTATTCTATTGATAACTGATTATTTTACAAAGTGGGTAGAGGCAATTCCCACCAAAAGAGCAACAAGCACAGTAGTTATAGATTTCTTGATGAACAATGTGATCACAAGGTTTGGTGTCCCAATCAAGTTGGTAATGGACAATGCCATATGTTTCAGATCTGAAGAATTCACATATTTTTTCTATAATATGGGAATTTTCATGTCCTATTCATCCCCATACCACCCATAGGCCAATGGTCAAGATGAATCCAGCAATAAGAATCTCTTGCAGATTTTAAAGAAAACCCTAGAAAATAATAAAAGAGCCTGGCATTCCAAGCTAAAACTTGCTTTATGGGCAGACAGGATTACTATCAAAAGGCTACTGGAAAGTCTCCCTTTGAACTGGTATATGGTCTTTAGTTAAGAATGCTAGTTAATAACTTTCTCCCAATATATAAATTCATCCAGGAGGAAGAAATTGAGATACCTGAACCCATGGATGAAAGAATGGTTCAATTAGTTGAATTGGATGAAGTGAGAAGGGAAAGTCAAAGAGAAAATGTTAAAATGCAATAGAAAATGAAATACCTCTTTGACAAGAGGGCTGATGAAAGAAAATTTCATCCTGGTGATCTGGTATTGCAGTGGAATGCCAGAGGTGAAGACAAAGGCAAACATAAAAATTTTGAGTCATTGTGGCTGGGACCTTTTGTCATTCATCAAATTTTTGGAAAGGATTCATATCTCCTAAAGAGTATGAATGATGAGTAAAAGGAACTGCCAATGCATGGACAGTTTCTAAAAAAATTCTTCAATTGGTCTAAAAGTTTCCATGTACAGTAAGGTTGTATCATATGTATAGGTGTGTTTCCTTCAATTGTGTGTTTGTTTCCAGTTTTAGGTTTGTACGGTTTTGGTCTTCTTGTTGCAGAGATCTGTTTTCTTATTGTAATCTTGCGTTTAACCATCCTCAAAGAGAGCCACTGTTGGGTATATATTTGGATTTGAGTATGTCTTATTCTTATCTGAAGTCACATTTGTCATTTCTTTATAGCATTGTTAAATCTTGCTAAAGAATGGCCCTAAAATTTGACCTATAAAGGGCCATGTCCCAGAGAAAATGGTGAAAAGTGTCTAAACCCCCAAGTCTATGTTATAACCCTATTCAAATTTGAATCCAAAAACCCTAAGTGTCTTGGTGAGTTCTATTTCTGTGTTTCTTTTTCCCATCACTTAAGTTATCCTAAGTCATGTGTTTATCTTTAAAAGGGTCATGTTTTAAAAGTTGTGTTACACTAACCACTTGAATATTTCCTAAGTCATGCTGCTGAGAAGAGCCTTTTATTTTAATGTTTCATGTGGTTAACAAAGGTCTTTTGATCCAATGGCGCACTTAATCGCTGATGCCTAGAGATGCAAAAGATCTATTGTATAAGCAATTAAGCTGTGATACCACATGTCCTTAGTAGGTCTTATGGTCGAAAAGATATTTGGTTAACAATCATGCAGGTTTTGTTTCATCGAACGGTCGACTTAATGGCTTGGCCCCTAAGATGCAAGACATCTATCGCATAAGCGATTAAGTCTGAGCGATGCATGTCCTTGGTGGGGCTGATGGTTGTAAAATTTCTTAGCTAAAAGTGGGAAAGTCATAAAAAATTGACAGTAGACTTAATCACTTAAAGGCAAAGTGCGCACCTATAACACCCCAAAATTGGCATCTTGCAACCCTAACCAATTTTGTTGTATTTTTCGCTCTTCTATATCATCATAGTCCTATTGTACTAGGCAATTCTGAGTTTTCACTGACTCTACTCAACCTGAGTGTCAAATGCAGAAAATCCTAAATCTGTATTAATCATACATCATATTTAATTCTTAAACACCTATTTGGCTAAACAAACCCTATGATCGAATTAATTTAATTAATGAAGTCCTAGCACTTTAATTAAATTAAATTCACCCTCTTTAGCTGAGACACATGAAAAGGAATTAAATAATATTTAATTATTAAATAAATATCCTCATTTTCAATAATTGAATTTAATATTCAGATAATTGAGAAAAATCAATTATGAGGTCATATTTATTTAATTAATTGGATATTCTCTCAAAAATCTTATCTTTATTCAGAAATGGAAACTTTGAATTAATTGTGTTGTAAAGAGAAATAAAACAATTAAATTCAAATAAAACAATATTAAATCAAAGAGATAAAACAGTTAGAGTAGGAAGAAAACAATTTATTGAATTCTTTTCAATAAAGCTTTCTATTTTTTAACTAGCTTTTTCTATTTTGTTTTATTTCAAAAAGGAAAGTTTCTATTCTGATCCTCTCAGAGTCTATGAAAGAACTCTCATTCTTCATTCAAACCCCCTGAATTCTTAGAGAAAATATGCATTGTTAGAATACTAAATTGTTGTCTCATTTTCTTGCTAATATCATATAGAATAATTTCATATTGCAATAAGATAGTTCCAATTTATAGACTAAATTGCATTGAAATCATGTCTTAGCTTAATCTCTCATCATTTCATAGCATAATCTTGCATTGCATTGTATTCATCATGATAAATCCTTCATTCTTAGATTGGTCCATGGTTGTGAGACTCTCATCCTAAGAGCAATTTCAAAAACCCCATGTAGATAGAAGGCAACAGGTTGAATCACACAGGTAGGCAGGATGAATAACTCATATTCAGTCTTGTTTGTACCTGGTGAAGAAGGACTATGTTGAAGTGTGTGGTTGATTAACAAGGCCAAAATTAACACATACATTTCTGACGCCCACCGTGGGGCAGGTATATTTCTATCTGGCCTCATTTCATTTCATATTTTCACTTTTCTGCATTCTATCCGTACTTTCGTATAGGTTCTATTTTAATTTCATGTGAAATTTTTCTTCGTTTCGTGCAAACTTTCTAGTTCTTCGCGTGGCCTAGAAAATTTCTTCACGCGATCTAGTATACTTTATCATGTGAAATTATAGTCTAGAGCTTTCAATTTAATATTTTATTGCCTTGGTTTTCTAACCACCTACTATTTTCTGACATCTGTGATTTTCTGATTTTATCTTTTGAAACAGTATAACAGTGGTTTGCAGGACCCTGAGACAAAGAAAATCCATCATAAACTTCTCACATGTTTATTGCAGGACCCTGATATGAAGAAAGGCATTATAAACTACGATTGGGTTTCATTGCAGGATGTTTGTCGAAGACCTTGCTTATTTTCACAATTTCCTTTATCTATTTTCAGTAGTTAAAACACACTTCGGTTGGTGCTTAAAATGAATCATTGTCTTGCGTGATTGAAGTGTTTTTTAGATTGTAATCCTAAGAAATACATGAATGTAT
>MU227891.1:458254-469569 GCA_018584345.1 Thuja plicata
CAGATAATTGAGAAAAAGCAATTATGAGGTCATATTTATTTAATTAATTGGATATTCTCTCAAAAATCTTATCTTTATTCAGAAATGGAAACTTTGAATTAATTGTGCTTTAAAGAGAAATAAAACATTTAAATTCAAATAAAACAATATTAAATCAAAGAGATAAAACAGTTAGAGCAGGAAGAAAACAATTTATTGAATTCTTTTCAATAAAGCTTTCTATTTTTTAACTAGCTTTTTCTATTTTGTTTTATTTCAAAAAGGAAAGTTTCTATTCTGATCCTCTCATAGTCTATAAAAGTACTCTCATTCTTCATTCAAACCCCCTGAATTCTTAGAGAAAATATGCATTGTTAGAATACTGAATTGTTGTCTCATTTTCTTGCTAATATCATATAGAATAATTTCATATTGCAATAAGATAGTTCCAATTTCTAGACTAAGTTGCATTGAAATCATGTCTTAGCTTAATCTCTCATATTTCATTTCTTAGCATAATCTTGCATTGCATTGCATTCATCATGATAAATCCTTTGTTCTTAGATTGGTCCATGGTTGTGAGACTCTCGTCCTAAGAGCAATTTCAAAAACCCCATCTAGATAGAAGGCAATACGTCGAATCACACAGGCAGGCAGGATGAATAACTCATATTCAGTCTTGTTTGTACCTGGTGAAGAAGGACTATGTTGAAGTGTGTGGTTGATTAACAAGGCCAAAATTAACACATACATCACCATCTAATGGATAAGTGATTAAGCGGTACAGACGCATGTCAAGGGAAGTGATGTGCGTCCTGTTGCAAGTAGCATAAAGGTGATTAAAGTTTGAAAAGATCTAATGATGGGCTTAATTTCTTATATGCAAGATGCTAGATATCTATTAGTTAAGCCATTAAGTGGTGTTGACACCTGGCAGTTAGTGGACCCGGATATTCAGAGCTGGCGATAATTAAAGTATAGTTAACTTGTTTTTCATCCGACGGTCGGCTTAATGGCTGAAATTCAAAGTAAATGAGATCTAACACATAAGCCATTAAGCGGTGCTGATGCGTGTCAAGATGATGACATGTAGTCCACTAAAGGTGAAGCTGGCTGCAGGATAAAGTTTGGAGATGCTTAAAAAGATCTGACAGCTCGCTTGATGACTTAAAGAAAATTTGATCGACATATATCATATAAGCGATTAAGTTGTTATGCCACATGTCTTAGGTGGGTCCAGCTAAAGTCATAAGGGACCTGTACAACATAGTTATCATGTTAAAAGGGTTGCAAGTATGAAAGAAATGGATGGTTCACTTAATGGCTTAAGGGAAAAGTAATCAAGATCTAGTGATTAAGCCATTAAGCTGTGTTGACATGTGGTATATGTGATGATGTGCAGCCGCAGTCAGTAAACTAAAGTTGAGATAGCTTCCAGAGAAGTTAGGATTAATCAGATGGTGGACTTAATCACTTGAGGAGAAGAAGCACAACATCTATTGTATAAGCGACTAATTCATGCTGACACGTGTCCCAAATGAACAGTTTTTTTTGGGAAAAGAAAATAGTTGTCAGATGAAGAAGATGTTTGAATTCTATGGCCCAAGTTTAAAGTTGTCAAAGTAAGTTTCAGTGAGCCATTACAGCCATGAATTTCAACTCAAGTGAATTAATTCTAGAGTTTGTGGCTACTTCAGTAAAATTCAATGTGATAGACTGATGTGATGGAAGCGTATAATTCAGTGTTCAAAAGATCAAAACTCCCATTATTTTCAAAGTGATTAAAGTGAATATCAAAGTTACAGAATTCTCGTGCTCTGTGCTGCCAAAATTATAGAACGAGTAAGTCTCTTGATCAAATCAGTGAATTTGATGCTTAGAGTAGAATTTTGAATTCTTAAGGATAAACAAAGGTATTTCCATAAGTTCGACACCATTACTATTAAAACCCTGAGCTAAAAGATGGCCCCTAGGATCAAAATCTTTGGAGAAGTAGATTACCAGAAAAGAAATGTTATGGAGGATCTATTGCAACAATTAAAAGGATCCATGGGTGATGCAACCCAAATCAAGAGAATAGTTCCATCACATCCCTATTTCAAAATAGGAGAAGGCTTTTATGGCTCGGGTAGGTAGGCCAAAGATGTTAAAACTAGTCTAAATGGTCTAACTCTATTTAGAACTACATATAGCCAAAGAAATGCTCCTACCCCAGATTGTATGGGACTTGGATGTAGAAAAGTTGATAGTACCTAGGATATTCATAGATACATATTTGTTTACTCTGATTGCCAACACTTATGACAAAGTATCTAGGGTTGTCAGGGATACAAAGGGAAATGTGTTGTTGACTGTCTCAACTGATGAAATTAGAAGAATTTTCAAGTTGAGTGATCCTTCAATACAAATGGATGATATTGACTTTGAATACTTTAAGGAAGTATACCAGACCCAGAGGGAGTATTATAGAAATGAGGCCTTGAAGGGATACTTTAACAAGATAGGGGTCTTGATTGTAGTAGGGCCTAACACACCAGAACCATTTAAATTGAATTATTTCAATGGCAAGATAAACAAAATGTATGGTGCCCTGTGTCAGGTTCTAGGAGAAGATGAAGAAGTAACAAAACCTGTCCATATAATGCTCATGGTGGTTCAAATTCTACATCCCCACTTATCAGTAGTCCTTGACTATGCCTCTTACATTGCCCAACAAATGCATGAGGGCTTGGCAGGTATCCAAGACAGTAATATACTTAAGCCAATGGGATGGTATTCCCTTATGATGCATATGTTTTTGTTCAATAATGCTAACTTCTTTGAGGAAGAAATGGAACTGACTAAGTTCCAAGGTGATGAGGACTTGTCTGTTCAGATGTGGAGTGTTGATTTGTCATGTGATAGAAAAGAAGCTAGTTATGTACATTTTGACAGGGTTTTTGCCACTAGGCTTAGGTCATTATCATGCAATCAGAATGCACAATCCATACAGACATGATGAGATTGCTAAGACCCATGGATTTTTCCCCAAAGCTAAAAATTGACCATAATTGGGGAGATTTAATTTTATACCCTATTTCTATAGTGATTAGGGTTTATGGATTCAAGGGAACCCCCAATGTTCTTCCCTACAGAGTGCCTTTAAAAATTGGAATTGCAGAGGTTTTGTGATAGTTAGGTGGACTACAGGAGGAAGCCCTAATAGGAAAAATGAAGGGAAGCATTTTCCCTACTCTCACAAGAGCCCATCATTTCAGCATAGTAAAGGTTTGGTGGGCACAGTTTGATAAGTATTTTGAACCTTACCACTTAGCAACATCTGTGTCCAGGTGTGCTAACAATGAGGATTTTATAATGGGCATGTTCAGTAAAAGAACCAAATGCTTAACTTTAGAACACCAGTTTAATTTCCCTGAGGA
Organism: Thuja plicata; assembly: GCA_018584345.1. Lineage (NCBI taxonomy): Eukaryota > Viridiplantae > Streptophyta > Pinopsida > Cupressales > Cupressaceae > Thuja > Thuja plicata. Next base: position 461,653 of record MU227891.1, read on the forward strand.
TATTGTTAGGAATGTTTTTGATCTAGGTGACCAAGAGGTCAGGAAAGAGAAATGGCTGGTGTACAAGAATTATTTGGACTTTGTGCACAATTTTGATAGATCTTATGATCCTTTGAAGGAATTTTTCCCTTGGTCCAAGAAAATTGAGTCCCTAATGGATTTATTCAAGGGAATCATGCAAACCCTCAATGAGAAGAAGTAGAGGATAAGCCATCCTGAACAAACTTTCACAAGGAAAAGTAGTCCCACCAGGGAGTTATGTGGTGTACAAAAGAAGATTATACAACACTATATTGCCTAGGACTGAGAAAATAGTTGATCAGAAAGGAAAGAGACCATTGGATGCCAGCACCCAATCAATGCCATCCCCTAAAAGGTATAATATAGAAGGAAAAGAACAATCAAAAATTGAATTATACTCCCCTTCTTAGTCTCGCCTGCACATGGATGATAAAAGTGTGGGAGAAAAATTAGTAAAATTGGGAGATACAGGGCATATCTTTATCACAGCCCCAGAATTGCAAGAAAGAGTACCCGAGGCTCCTAAAAAACCAACAATGGATTTTACTATGGCTGAGTTTTCAGGAAAAGAACTAGATCCTATCACCAAGAAAGCCAGTGATGAATTTATGGCTAATGACAAATTTGTGAAAACTAGAGCTTTTATTCAATTTCTGCGGAGAATTCATATTAATGAATTCAAGGAAGCATGTAAAAAGATGTAGGATGCTCATCCAGATAATAGTAGAGATGAAATTGAAACAAAAATAAAATAGAATATGATAGCCAAGTTTGGAGAGATCACTCCTGATGAGGGCCGGACACTAGAGCAAAAGGAAGGGGTCATTATTTTACCTTAGTGGGATCTTGCTGATGCAATCATTTTTGATGCAGTAAGAAAAGAAGCTAAGCCAAGGAAAGCTGGAGAGCCATCAATGGGTGTCAAATTCAGTGAAGATCATGCAACACTTGTGATGTTGTCCATAGAAAAAAAAGAAAATAAAAGAGCTGGCAAAGAGGATCACTCGAAACATTCAGGTAATTTCTTAGTAAGAAGAGTTACAGAAACAGTGGCTTTGGAAGCAGCAAATATGACTTTCTAAACTGCCAAGTTTTTAGTCAATATAGCCAAAAAGCTAGAAGATGAGCTCAGTAATTTGAATGAGAGGTTTGAAATAGTTTTAGGGGCTTATAACTAGGAAAAGGTGAAATATTTAGAAAAGGATAAAAGAATTACTTTCTTGGAAAGAAAAAAATCTTGTCAATTCATTCCCCAAATAATGTTAACCCATCCCATATCAAAATTCTTCATCCAGCCCATTTGTGACTTACCCCCATTCCCCTGCACCAGTAAGCCCTACTACCCAAAAAATCATTGATGCTAAGAAAGCAGAGTTAGAGTCTAAAAAGAACAAGTTGATCACTGAAAGGTCAAGGTTGGAAGAAGAGGAAAAAAAGGATCTTGAGGAATCAACTGCATATAAAGAAGCTGAAGAATAGGTGAAGCAAAAGAGTTCTGATAGATATACTTCAACCTGAAGAGGTGTGTTGGTGAAATCAATCTCGCTAATCTCTATTTAATGAGAAAGAAGATTGTCAGCATATTAAACAAGCATGATGAAGATAAAGAGCGTTGGGGCTTGATAATTGATAGTTGGAAAGGGAAGAAAGCCCATGTAAATTAATTCTACTCCATCTCAAAGGAACAAAATATTATTGACATCATTTTGACAAGAACCTACAAATGCTTTAAATTGATGAGTGACCTAGACACCAAGAAAAATATGGTTATCAAAAGAATAGAGACCTTGAGAGGAGAATTCTCTAAAGATAGGTATGACATGTTCCCTAACATGTTCAAGAAAGACAAAGACATGAAAAATGAAGCCATATGGTTAAGGTAGTTGCATGAAACACTAACCAACGGGACAAAGTATTGTTACATTGGAAAACACAGGTTGGTTTCTATTAACCATCGACATTCTCGACAAGGCCATGACATTTTTTGAATCTTGGGAATTAGAGATTGAGAAAGCCAGTTTTGATTGGGAGGAGTTCAATAGCCAAAAGGATGAGGTTCTCAGCTTTATTTGGCCAAATGATGAAGTGTTTACCGCCTGGGTAAGAAAATATGGTATAGTCACCCCAATAATAGAAAGTAGTGTTGTAGGAACCAGTGATGCCTAGCAGTCTGAACAAAGGCAAGTATAGGTTTATACATTAATGAAGATAACAAATCCTAGATGGTGAGGAACTATCAACCTCAATGCAGTTGCAAGCATTCAGGTGGTCATGAGACAAAGGACCATATAACTTGTAACAAAGAACTGTTATTCTCTCCACCTCATTTTTGTCTTATCTGTGAAATGTAAATTTTTTCCTATAGCCTAGTCATCCAAAGCTTGTTGCATCCTTATTTTCCAAAAGGATTCCAAGATGACTAAGGATATCTATAAGTAGCAATTTTTATTATTTTGAAGAGGATGGTAAAATCAAAACTGCAAAAGTAGGCTTTTGAATGGTGTCTAGTTTTTCAAGTTTATAGTCAGTCTGAATGTATTGAAATCACAAGGTTATTAATAAAATACAATGGAATTTCCAGTCTCAAATTGTTGATGTCTTCTTGGATTTTATTCATCTTTTGTATGTTTAATGTGTAAGGCATGTTAAATATATCAGTTGCAAGGTAACTGTGTTGCTATTAGCAAGTTGTTATCAAGGATGATTTAAATCTTACTAATAGTTCCAGGGGGCCAGGGTTTGTGCAAGAATTTGATACAGGGATATGAGAGTGAAATGATATTTTGAAAGGCATATTATCTGAGATCTTGTTGTGTTAAATTAATTATCTTTGATGAATGTATATTTTCAGTGTGACTCTATGGCCTGGAGTTAGGCACTAGTCAAGTTCTGAATAGTAGTATTATCATCAACCAATCAAATATTGGAAATCTTTACTTTATGTTGTCAAGATATGTGGATGCTTAGCTAATTGTATTGTGAAGTGCAATTCATTTTGATGATTCCTTAGAGAGAGAATCAATAGGTTAGCCTTCCTAGTTCTGAAGATCTTAAAAAGAAGAAGGATCATGAATCCTTGATCCACTGCTAGATTCTAGGTCACTTACTAAATTTGAAAATAGGTACACCCACCTGAGTTTGTGGATCTCAAAGTTAAGAAGTATTATATCCTTGTTAATTAGCCATGTTCATGTATTAATCTGAATTGGGAATTAAGGGTCAGACATTTATTGCTATTTTAATTGATTCTACAAGAAAAAGTGCTAATATTGGGTACCTTTTCTCTTCTTTAAATACGATCTCTAGTGGTTCTTCTTTATAACATATCCCTCATTCTCATTAGAATGCATGCCCTCACTATCCTCTGTATCCAAGGGGATATAATCAAACCCCAAAGCCTCCCTCTTCTCTATCTGACCAATTTCCTTACTCATGATTTGGGCCTTAAAGTATTCATAGATAAGCAACAGAAGCCCTTCATGCAGGGTGAGGTTAGAGATATCCTTCTCTCTATAGCCATTAATATTCTCGTTTATAGAAGCATATAAATAGAAGGGAATAGACACCTTAATACCATGGAAGAAATGATTCAAAAGAATGAAATGGTAGGTGTGGATTCTATCAAACCTAGTATCAAGGGTAATGTAGTAGATTATGGCCTAGAGAACAAACCTCCACAGATCAGCCCATCCGGCAGGTAGTGGGTGCCAACTTTGGTGAGCTCATTCTTTACCTCCTCATTGCTAACATACTCGCTGATTGCAGAGCCCAAGATCTTTTGATCTTTATAGATTTTTTTACCAACAATAGGGATCCCCGTAACTGCAGAGATTACCTCCTCAGTCACCATGAACTTTATTCCCTCTATCTTGATACTACCTTCATTCTAGTTTTTAACAAACAATCTAGTCACAGACTATTTCCCACCATGGAGTCTTTCAATAAAGGTAGTAATCCCTCTATTTTGTAGATGGTTCCAAAAATTTTCCCACCTCTGCCATTATTTTCTATCCTTAGCAGGTTCCCTTCTATGTCTTTCTCCACCCATCGCCTTAGGATAATGCACCAACAGGGGAAAATCTCTGCTAAAACCAACTTTCAACAAATGTCTCTAGAATGATCTTCTTTCATGCCTTGAATAGGAAGTAATGTCTTTGTTTTTGAGTACCCAGTAAGTGTGCAATCTATGGTTGTAATTATTACCCTTCCAACATGTCTCATATTTACCATTTACGGTGATGCCATTACATTTTTGAGCTATCCCTTTCATGATTATTTTCTATGTGTCCTTCCTTCCTATAGATTTAGTCATAATCCATAATATCTAAATCTTTATGTGGGAGATCTCCTCCACAAAGCCAGTGTGTTTGCCTTTCAATACACACCGCTCAGTTGGTGAACCAGTCAGCAACATGATTTCCTTCTCTATATACCTAGCTAATATGCACCCTTTCAAAGGTATTCAACAAGCTTTGTGTCTCCTCAATCATGTTGGGAATTGTCCATGAAGGAGGGTGAGTATTTTTAAGGTAGTTTATGATGTTTTGGGAATCACCTTCTAACCAAAGTTGTTTGACTCCCATGTCATGTGCAAGCTTTTTCATGTGGAGGGCAGTGCAAGCTTCTGCAAAATGGTTGGCTTGAATGCCTAACGGGAAGCTAATGACAACAATGCCCTGACCGTTGCAATTTTGAATAATGCCTCCACTTCCCACCTTACCTAGATTTCCCTTGGATGCTCCATCAAAATTTTCTTTGGACCAACCAAACAGAGGACAACACTAGGTGTAGCTCTGTCTTTTATCCTTGGTCTTCTTAGGGTCTGAAGAATCGGCTTTTCTAGCACCTGTAAAAGGATTAGTATTGGCATTTAAAACAAAGTTCTCCATCAGAGCATGATGGATTTTTTCAAATATGATTTTAGGGCTATCACTACATTCTCTAAAGATGTGATTGTTTCTCTCTTTCCATATGCCCCAATAGAAATGAGGTAGTGCCCATGACCAAATTTTGAGAAAGGCTATTTTTTGGAAGGGCCCGATCTAGTTAGAGAACATATCTTGCACAAAGGTAGGGAAACACCATTGGATGCCAAAGAGTGACATGAGATAATGCCAAACAGAGATAACATAGGGGAAGTAGATGATGAGATGATCCAAAGACTCCACATGGTAGAGACAAAGAACACACCTATTAGGGATGGGGATGCCCTATTTAACAAGGTTTTCAACAGTAAGAATTTAGTTTTGGAGTAAAAGCTAGAAAAAACATTGATTTTTGGGGTTAGGCCAGGTAACCAGGCTTTCACCCAAGCTCCTTGAGTAAATTGTACAGAGTAGGAAGAGGCCACAGTGAAAAAGCCTTGTGGGGAATCTTCCCAAATCAAATTATCTTGATTCTAGGAGAGAGAGATAGCATTGAGGGCCATGGTTAACAGAATTAAAATAGGGGAAATAGAAGCCAAGTTCACCCAGGAGTTCCCCACTTTGTAATTGCTGACCATGTCCCCAAAAATCAAGATGAAGGTCTCCTTCCATTGATTGAAAATGTTGATGTTTTTCAGGGGCTTGGTCAAGAGCCAATTATCATTCCAAAAGCTTATGTTGTGACCGATTCCAATTTTCCATTTCCCTTTAGACTTTGCCAACTCTTTAGTGTTTAGAAGACCATTCCATATATAGGAACCTTTCAGGATTTCCTCATTCTCAAAGAATTCATTCAGAGAAGCATTGGGAAAGTATTTTTCCTCATATAAATCACACCATTCCCCTTTCCCATGAAAAATTCTCCATATTTGTTTGGCTTGAAGTGCCTTGCTAAAAGGCCTTAACCTTCTGATTCCCAGACCTCCTTCCCTTTTGGGGAGACAAACTTTTTCCCATGCAATCACAAGGATGTGTTTGTTCTCTTCCCCTCCTATCAATATAAATCTTCTTTGAATTCTCTCCAAGGCTTTCGCCACTTTAGACAGAATAGAAAATAGGTTGAGGGCGTAGGTAGGGAAGTTTTGGAGAGTGGACTTAACCAGTTGAATATTTACTGCTTGGCTAAGAGTAATGCCTTTCCACCCCACCAATTTTCTATTAAATATGTCAATAAGTTTGTTCCAGAACTCTTCCAGGGGTTTAGCTCCAAGAGGGAGACCCAAGTAAGAGGAAGGAAGGGAGCCTATACCATAGCCAAGAATTTCCCCCTTTCTCCTTTGTCTAGCTTGAGGAGTATTGATAAAGAATAGTGAGCTCTTATTCCAATTGATTAATAGCCGACATATGTTGGAATAATGGTTTGAGTTTGATTATTGTTTGATGACTGGTGAGATCAGCTCTGACATGTATTTTGGAGAAGACCTATTTGGTGGACGACTTCAGAGATTTAGTGTATAAAATGAATTGTGAGCGTGGATTGCGGATTTGGAAGTATAAGTGATGGATTATATTTGATTTTTACTTGTTATAGGTACCATGTGTATCTTAGAAAGGGGTTATATAATTATTTGTGTATTGAAAATCCTTAATTGGCTGACCTGATTAATTATTTGTATATTACAAAAGCTTAATTGGCCGACCTAATGAATTATTGTAAGAGGGTATATATGAGTGCTCTTTTATTTTGAAAAGATGTGATAGAGATTGAAAAAGATAAGAAGTGAAAGATGTGAGGCTTGTTTGACTACTAGATGTAGAGCAGAGTTTATGAGAAGAGTACTTCACTAGAATTGACCAAGAAAAGACAGTTGCTATCAGACAATTCACTGCATTATATATTTTCTATATACACTTGTTCAGATTGTGAATCCTTGATGGTGGTTTTAACCTTCTTTGGGAAGTATGCCTAGCTAGTGAGCCTACTACTTTTTCTTGACTCCTCAGAGAGTTTGTCTCCTAACATGGACTATGTACTATAATGTTGTAACAAGCTACCAACCAGGCTAAAATATTTTAACAGGGATACTATACTCTCAGTACATTATTTGTGGGTGCTAATTCCCACCAGGGTTTTACCTTTAACAAGGTTTCCTCGACAACAAGTGTTGTGTTATGGTATTGGCATTTACTATGTTATTATTTTCATTGTAGATTTGATTATAAAGTTTAAATTTTAATAATCTATATTACAACTGATTCACCCCCCCCCCTCTTAGTTGTCTTTTGGATTGTTATTCCTAACAATTAGTATCAGAGCTTGTGGTCCTTATAGAGAAAGTTTAACAGCTTTAGGTAATCCTTAAGATGTCTTACTATAGGAAGGACATTCTGAAGTTTGATCCTAAAAACTTTGATAGTTGGAAGAATAAGATGAGAACACATTTACTATGTCTGGGAATTGATTACTGGATGATCACAAAGAAGAATGAAAATATAGCGACTGAGGATGAATTAGAGAAGGCTACTAAAGATGAAAAGAATTTATTTTCATGTAATATGGTTGCAAGGGAATCTTTGATCAGCTCACTTTTAGAAGGAGAATTCACTGAAGTAAAAGACTTGGATTCTGCACATGAGATTTTGACAAGATTGGAAGCATTGTATGAAGGAGATAAGTTTACAAAGAAGGAAAAGCTACAAAAGTAGAAGAAAAAGATGGAATCGCTGAAGATGAGAGAAGATGAGAACATTAGGGCATATGGATAGAGAATTACTAAATTGGTTACTATTATTAGAAACTCTAGAGGTACTTTTAGTGAGGAAGAAGTGATTGTGAAGATACTCAGATCTTTGACACCTATTAGGAATAGGATCACTGAGAGGGGGGGTGAATTAGTGATCTAGCAATTAATACTTTTTCTTATTATCTGAATCTTTACTTAAATGCTTATGTACTAAACTTGAATATCAATGCAATTAAGATAAATATACACAACACATAACACCATATATGATTATGGGGAAACCCAAT
>MU227891.1:471224-483115 GCA_018584345.1 Thuja plicata
TCTTTCAAGGATGCTTGACCAACTTTAAGTGAACTAAGATCAAGTGTAAAGTTGCTAGCCAATTCACTGAGCCTCTTCTTCATATACTTCTCTTCTGCAATATCTGGTCTATTTTTCATGAATTCTTTAGATTATATACTCCCACTTACTTATTTACTCCCCATGAGTCTACGTCTGTTATGGGTGTCAAACTTTACAACAATGATGATGAATTTTCCATCACCTCAGTCTTCTCTTTTTCTACTTCATTTTTTGTGATATCTTAAATCAATATATCTTCTTTCTGATATAAAGACTCTCAGCTTCTTGAGTAATCACAAATGTTTCTTCAAGATTGTCTATATTAATATCCATTTCTGCCATTGATACTTCAACATTATCAATCACGAATGTATCCTCCATTTTCTTGGCCATGGGCGTAGAATCCTGTGGACCTATCATAATAGTTTTATCTGCTTCTTCGCATGAAATTTCAAATTTGTATCTTCAATCAATTCTTCTCTTATGTGAATTCTCTTTTGTTGTATTCACACTTAGATGATCAATAATAAGTATGTGCTTCCAAGGATAACATCAGGTCGTCTCCAAAACAAAATATCCAATGACTATACTTATATATGTGCTTCCAAGGATAACATCAGGTCAGCTCCAAAACAAAATCTCCAATGGCTATATTGATACTCTCACATAGAAAATTGCTCAACAATATTTTGACCCATTCTGCTTCATGAAATTCACGCGCTGAAGCATATTGATAAATCACTTTTGAGATGTTTCAAATATTTTCTTGATATCAGTCTCTACTAAAGAATGCAATTTTGACACTTTGCTACTTGACTACAAGTTCTCCTTTGATTATCCAACTACTTACTTGATTGTTAAGTAATTTTTCAACTAATTTTTGAAACAACGTGTCTGTGCTTGGGCTTTGTTTCAAACTCAAATTACTTTGCTTAACAAATAACGATTATCAATCTCCTTTCTTCACTAATGGGAAAAACTATAATGCATTAATAATACAACTGCTAGGGCTTCTATGATCTTCAATCATTTATTCTGACCGCAAGTGAGGACTTGGTGATTTCAAAGTAGATTTCCGCCATTAATACTTTCCACGTAGACACAGAAAGCAACTGTAACTTTCATTCTTGTTCCTGATAACAATTTGGACCGTGTTGTCTTGCATACTTCATCAAACAATTGTAATCCAAGGTGCATACTCGGAGGTGAGTATACCAGCCATGCAGGGGTTCAGAGCTAGAATAGCTCCCCCTAAGACCATGAGGGTCAAATAACTAGAAGTAGAAGGTGTGTCCACTGAGGATGCATCTACTACCTTGTTCTCTTCAATATCCTTCTTTACTTCAACCTAAATCTTGCTTGCATCTTCTGTAGCTTTCACAAATTTGATTTCTCCTTCCTTATCCCATAATGAATCTTCTAACATTTTAGGGCTTTCCTATTTCTGCACTCTAGATCTGCAAAATTTACAGATGTGTCCAGCTTTTCCACATGAGTGACAAATGATAGGAGGTCTAATATTCTTTGGTGTATTGGTGTGAGTTACCAATCTGCACTGTCTAGCTGAATGACCATTGTGATTACATATCTAACATGTAATGTTCTAAGGGCTTCTAACATTTTTCTGAGGATAAATTCTTTGTCTTTGCTGATTCTGATTTCTTTGATTATTCTGATTCTTGTTCTTCTGACTTGTTTTACAATTCATAGCTCTATGACCAAATTTATTGCATGAATAACAGTAACCATTGAAGGTTCTTACCTCTTTAAAATTCCTTTCAATATGTCCATTCTTTTTACAAGCATAACAAGTATGGTCAACTAGCTTGCATTCATCCTTAGATGGTTCAATATTGTCTTTAGTCTGATTTCCAATCTCCTTAGTGTCTGTGATGTCCTTTGGTTCTTTCATTCTTTCTTGCATGGCATCAATCTAAATTTGTGCTTCATTGTATTCTATACCGCTGGTATCTCCTTTCACCTTTTGAGCATACAACTGAGATTCTATTAGATCCTTGCTTGTGTGTAACTTGTCAATATGATTCTTTGTTGTAATCAATTCAGATTCCATCTTTTCTTTGTTGTTTCTTAGCTCCAATATTTCCATGTTTTCTTGTCTCAGTTCTTCATCTAACTGCTTGTTTGCTTTGACTTGATCATCATAGGCATCTTGATTGTTACATAGATTTTCATATAATTCTTCAATCTAATCCTTCAGAGATGAATTTTCTTCATTCAAATTTTTGACTACTTCTCCCAAATCATTTGAAGAACAATTCCTTAATTCTTTTTTCAGTTTCTTGATAAGTATTTGCATGCCTTCAACTTTTAGTTTTAGATCTTCATTTTCTTTTTCATATGTGTCAAGCTCTTCAAGGGATGCTTCAAGATTCTTTTCCAGGTGTTTCATTTCTTCCTTCTCCATGATCTCCTCAAGTGGTTAAACTTCTTTGCTAAGGATCAGAGCTTTGATACCAATTGTTACGAATAGGATCACTGAGAGGGGGGGTGAATTAGTGATCTAGCAATTAATACTTTTTCTTATTATCTGAATCTTTACTTAAATGCTTATGTACTGAACTTGAATATCAATGCAAGTAAGATAAATATACACAACAAATAACACCATATATGATTACAGGGAAACCCAATGTAGGTGAAAACCCCAGTGGGAATTAGTACCCACAAATATTCTGTACTGGTGTCTTATGATCCTTGTCAGAAGATCCTTAACCCTGTTAGGAGTTGTCTTTACAATACATGAAGTACAGTGACCTTGTTAAGGGTCAGACCCTGTTAGGAGTGTTTTACAATAACCATGTTAGGGGTGGTGGACTCACTGTCCAAGAGCACACTGCTCAAGTGGTGAAGGCTACAACCTTCTGGATCTTTGATACACACTGTATCTACAAGGTGAACTGTTGTTGTGACACTGCTTGTCTGATTAGTTCCTTTTGTGTGCTGATGCTTTAACCTCCTATAAAGCACTAAAAAAATCTTATCTTCACTCTAAAATCTTCTACTTCAATATCTATATCATCAACATATGATAGATATATCTTTTTTGCTTTTACACTCTTCTCTGCTTTTCTTATCTCTGGCTTCTGCAACTTTTCCCATCACAAATGACCTTCTATAAGCACTTCCTCAAAGGAAATGAACATGTTGGCTTTAGGAAACCTTTTACCATATATCTTGATCACTTACATAACCATGTAACACTTCATTAAGTTAGCTTAGCATTAAATATAACTCCTTTACTCAAACCGAATAGACACGTCTTTTCACACAGTCTGCTTCAACCAAAATAGCTCTAACTAATTATCCTGGATGAATCAAGTCATACACTTTTAACCATAGGTTTTTAGGTCACTAAAATGACTAATCTAAAGTCACAAGTCCTAAGGATGAGAGAAAATTCAACGCCAAAACAATCTCTGTCGGCTCTTTCCATGATCTCTGTCCTGTTATGGCAATCACTGGTTGTACCTCTTCAACTGGTTGTATCTTCTTCATACTTGCAGATATGATCATGCTCTCTTAGAATTATCATGTAAACATACTCATAATCTTATCTTTAAAGGCACATATCATTTGGATAAAAAATGAAAACATGCTAATCAAAAATATAACAGTCTGTTCCTTGCTCTGTCTTGTTTTCTATACTTAGCCAATTTCTAATCTTCTGATAATGTGTGTTGACTCCAAAACTTCATATGACTTTGTTGCCATAATGAAAACACTAAATAGAGTCATATACTTCAGTATATTCAAATTTCCAACAACACATGCATATAGAACCAAAGTACAAGCTATAGAGAAGATTATACCTTTGACACCGAACTTCACCAAAGAGATGTTGATTGGAAAGCTAACTACATTTGAGGCCGCAGAATTGGGAGACACTTTACCTAAAGTTGAGTCAGAATTCAAGGAAATTGTGCATAAGAATAAAAATGGTGCAAGAGAACACTCAATTTCATCCATTGAAATAAAATAAGTGGATCCAAATAGGAAGGGTTAGGGTTGCGATTAGATCTTAGATCCAAGGTTTTCAATAAGTCCTAAAATGTAAGACAAGGGGACACTAGGTGATGTTATAAACATAGTTGTCCACCTTAGTCAATTTGGACAATTTTGGGTAGAGTAGACTAGAATAGTATAGGGGACCTAAGGAAGGGTAGGAATGTCATTTTAGGCCTTCTAAGATCCCCTATGGTGTAAAAACACCGAACTTTACAATTTTATTTATAATTGACAACTTTTGCAAAAAGTTGTCAAAAGTTGTCAATGTTGCATAGAGAAACTTTTGCAAAAAGTTGCAAATTTTGAATCCCAATGTTCACAACCACTTTTTTCAGTTGGAACCTCTTGGGAATGATATTTAATGGTGGAAAAACCTTGCTCCAAAGTTGGAGTGGATAATTTGTAAATTTTTTGCATTGAAATCAATAAAATCCAAACTATTTTTTGTATTTCTAACTATTTTTTAGAGTTGTACAGTTCTATACGGATCCCAATGCACCATTGAAGGATTTAAAAAGTTTAACCATTGTTTTGGTCAAATTTTCCATTTGGTTTGAAGTCTTGAAGTGTAGGGGATTGAAATTTATCAAATTTTGAATGCTCACTGGTCTGTGGAAGGCCCTAACTAGGGTTTCAATACTAATTTCCTCTTTCCCAGAGACTCCACCATGGTAAAATCCTAAGCCTTTGGTGAGATAAAGGGGGGAGGATTTAATTTAAAAATTTGGAGGTCTTATATCAGGAGGCATTCGATGGAGGGAGAAAAGATTGAATCTTCTAGACAGACATTCATATGTGACTGTCCAGAATTGAGCTTTTGAGGCACAACTTTGGCCAGGGGTTGAATGGAATTCTAAATCCTTGTATTTAGGAGTTTTTTAAGGTCCCACAAGTATTCCAATTGTGGGATGACAAATTGAATCGAGATTCAAGTAATTTCTTTGGAAAAGTGACCTATTAGCCCTATTAGGCCTAGGAGAGAATTGAGGACAGTAGGAGTTAGGGGATTGATCAAGAGCCCTATATTGGAGGGTATTGTTGGTGGATGGATTAAAGAATTTGGGGGTGGTTAAGACTTTATTTGGAGGAGTTCCAAGTAATTTTCCCTTAGAAATCCATATTTTGTCCTTATAGCCCTATAGTCACTTAGGTGTCTAAATTGAATCTCATGGACATCTCAATATGAGATTGGTGTTTCATTTCATCTAAAATGATGATGATCTAATATTGATAGAACCCTTGTTCCATCCCTGGATTACTTGGTTCTAGTTGTGTCCTATTTTTCCCTTTTGGGTGTTGAAGGCTAGTGGAAGACCTAGTCTTGTGAATGGGGGTTTTGGGAACTCTTTAGTAGAGCCCTAGATTGTGTGGGAGTAGGGGTATTATGGATCCCTAGAGAGTCATTATTGACATAGTAAGGGGCTCTTCTCTGAGTGGTATTAGAGAAACTAGTAAATCTTTGGAAGAAGACAAGCTGCAAACATTTCCGAAGGAGGAGATAACAGTGAACTTCCTAATAGGATGATAAATGTTGAACTACTAAGGGTGGTGAAAGAGCATGATGCAGAGACTAAGTTGATGAGGCAGTAAATGGAAAGGCTCAAGGAATATGTCAATAAAGGGATTAGTGGGAACTCTGGAATTGAAGAGGAGGGGAGTGATGAAGAGACCCCTTGGCAGGAGGATGAAGAAGAAGAAATCATTGCAGACTAAAGGCTTCTCTTGAAGACTTTGAAATCCATGGAGAGAAGGACCATGGATACTAAAATTTACCTACCTATCTATAATGGGAAGATGGATCTAGAAGAATTCATGGATTGGATTGATGCACTCACTAGTTTCTTTGACTATGAGGAGATACCAGAGCATCAGAAGGTCAAGATAGCAAAGTCCAAGTTGAAGGGATCTGCCCTAACTTGGTGGAATTTCACTCAAGCAAAGAGGGTGAAGATGGAAAAGAATCTAGTAAGCACTTGGAAGAAGATGGTGACCTTGGTGAAGGAAGCCTATGTTCCTGAAGACTATGAAGTTCAACTTCATAAGAAGAGACAAAGCCTAAGGAAGAAAGAGATGGACATCTCAAGTTATACTAAAGAATTCCAAAATCTTACCATGAAATCTAATTTGGTTGAACCAAAGAGTGTCAATATTTTTAGATATTTGCAAGGATTGAGGATAAACATCCAAGATGAACTAAGTTTTTATTCTCCTACTACTATCCAAAAATGCTATCAATTAGCATTGAAATTTGAAGAAAAACTTAAGAGGAGACAAGAGAAAAGTGGGAGAGGCAAAGGCCAGAGAGACTTTGGTAGTAGAGGAAGAGGGAAAAACAATGGGAGAGGACAAGCTCCTAGAAATTTTGGAGAAAATAGTCATAGAGAAACCAGTCAGGAGAGCTCCTTTGGGGAAGGTAGTTCTAGAGGCTCCTATAGAGGAAGGAGAGGAGATTCAAGGGGAATATTTGGAGGAAGAAGTTCAGGACCTCCAAGGTGTTACATATGCAACCAAGTAGGGCACTTAGCATCCAAGTGTCTAGAGAAGGCAAGCAATCAGGCAGAGTGAAGGGAAAACATGGTTAGAGAAGAAGAGAACCATGTAGACAATACACATGGGTCTTATGCACCACATGATGAAATAGAAGTACTTATGATGAGGACACTATTGAAGGCTCCAAACACTCAAAAGCCACCTCAGAGGAAGAACTTATTTAGAACCACATGCAAAGTGGGAGACAAAGTCTACGAGATGGTGATTGATATTGGGTCTACAGACAACTTGGTTTTAGAAGAAGTAGTAAAGAAATTGAAGTTGAGAAGGTTTCCACATCCAAACCCTTACAAGGTATCATGACTAACTAATAAGCAACAAACTGTCATAGAGGAGCAATCTTGGGTGGAACTCCAACTTGGAAACTACAAGCATAAAGTTCTCTGTGACATTGTCCCAATTGATGCCTGCCATTTGCTACTTGGGAGACCATGGCAGTATGATGTGGAGGCTCACCATGATGGGAGGTTGAACACCTACACAATCAATCAAAAGGGTGAAAAGGTAACATTCTTACCACTATCTAATTTTCTAGAGGAACAAAAAGATTCTAAATTTTTGTTTGTAGGAGAAAAGGAGTTTTTGAAAACTTTGAAAGAAGAAAAGACCCCTTTCTATGCTTTAGTCATTTTTCCCAAGGATTATAGACCTAAGAAGGTTGAGAAGGAAGTAAAACCCCTAAAGAGAGTTGGCCCTAAAGAAGTTGCAGACCTACTTGACCAGTATAAGGACATTGTAACCAAATAATTATCAAATGAGTTGCCCCCAATCAAAGACATAAGTCACAATATAGACTTGATCCCAAGAGAAACCTTACCAAATAAGGTAGCATACAAGTTGACTCCTAAACAGAATAAGGAGATGGAAAGACAGATCCAAGAAGTCTTGGATAAGGGTTTGATTACTAAGAGTCTCAGTCCTTGTACAGTACCTTCTCTTTTAGCCCCTAAGAAGGAAGGCACATGGAGATTGTGCACTGATTCTAGAGCCATAAATAGAATCACAATCAGGTATAGATTTCCTATTCCTAGGATAGAAGATCTATTGGATCACTTAGGAGGTGCAAGGTACTATTCTAAGGTGGATTTGAAGAGTGGCTACCACCAAATAAGCAGTAGGGTTGGTGATGAGTGGAAGATTGCATTTAAAACAAATGAAGGCTTGTATGAGTGGAGAGTGATGCCCTTTGGTCTGTCAAATGCTCCTAGCACATTCATGAGGCTCATGAATGAGGTTCTTAAACCATTCCTTGGAAAATTTGTCATATTTTATCTTGATGACATACTTATTTTTAGCAAGAGTAAGGAGGAACATTTGGAACATCTTAACTTGGTCCTAAAGAGACTACATGAAGAGAAGATTTTCATCAATTTGGAGAAATGTGTTTTTATGCAGGGAGAGCTCATATATTTAGGATTTGTGGTCTCAGGAGAAAACATCAAAATGGACCCTAAGAAGGTAGAAGTCATCTTGAATTGGCCTTCTCCTAGGACAATGCAGAAGTCAGAAGCTTTCATGGGCTTGCATCTTTTTACAAAAAATTCATAAGGAATTTTAGTCAGTTGTGTGCTCCTATCCTTGAAACCATTAAAGGGTGGATAGAAGTGCAATTTTGTGTGGAACAAATATGTAGAAGAAGCCTTCCAAATGCTGAAGAAAAATGTAATGGAGAATCCTATCCTAGTCATTCCTAATTTTTAAAATATATTTGCTATTGAATGTGATGCTTCTAACCTAGCTATACGGGTTGTCTTGAGCCAAGAAGGGAGGCCTAGTATAGCATTTTTTAGTGATAAACTGAATGAAGAAAAGATGAAATACTCCTCTTATGACTTGGAATTATATGCCTTAGTCCAGTCATTGAAAAAATGGAGGCACTACATCCTTCCAAAAGAATTTTTTGTCTTCACAGCCAACCAAGCATTAAGTTTCCTAAACAGCCAAGAGAAACTAAGCCACAAACACATGAAGTGGGTGGAATTAATACAAGCCTACACATTTTTAATCAAACATAAAAAAGGAGTTGCCAGTAAGGTGGAAGATGCATTTAGCATGAGAACTTTAGTTGTGCAACAAATCCAACTCCAAAGTGTAGGGATTGATTCATTGAAGGACATGTATGAGGATAATGATGATTTCAAATATATTTATAAGGTGTGTTTAGACTTTTGTGAGGATTACCATGTAGAGTATGCAGACTATTTGATTAAAAAAGGACTCTTATTCAAGGGACACTAGTTATGCATTCCAAAATGTTCAATGAGGGAGAACATCATTAGAGAGAAACATGCAGGTAGCATGGGAGGACATTTTGGTTTGGACAAGACATTGGAACACATGAGAAGGTTCTATTGTTTACCTAAACTTAAAACTGAAGTAAGGAAGATTGTATAGACATACATGCACAATCTATCAAAGGGCCAAGGGTACATCCACAAATGCAGGACTATACCAACCTCTACCTATTCCTACAAGACCTTGGGAGAGTTGCAGCATGGACTTTGTGATGGGATTTCCTAGGACACAAAAGGGGTACGATAGTATTTATGTTTTAGTGGACATGTTTAGTAAAATGGCCCACTTTATCCCCTATAAAAGTAATAATGATGCATCAGCTATTGCAAGTTTGTTCTTCAAAGAAATTATGAGGATTCATGGCTTACCTCAATCAATTCTCTCTGATAGAGATGTGAAGTTTATTGGTCACTTTTGGAGGACCTTTTGGAAAAGGTTAGGGACCAATCTAAGCTTTAGCTCTTCCTACCATCCACAAACAGATGGGCAGATAGAAGTGGTAAACAAATCACTTGGAAACCTACTTAGATGTTTGACAAAAAAATATGGAGACAAGTGGGATGCAGTCCTACCCCAAGAAAAGTTTTCTTTCAATGATTCAGTTAACAAGAGAACAGGGAAGAGTCCCTTTCAAATTGTGTATGGGAAAAGTCCAAAAGGCATCTTGGAAATCAGAGAATTGCCACAAAACACTCCAGTTAGTGCTCATGGAGAAGAATTTGCAGAGAGTATGAAAGAAATTCATGACTTAATGAGATTAGTACTTGAGAAGAGTGCATACAATTATAAACAAGCCAAAGACAAGCATAGAAGAGATGTTCAGTTGCAGGTGGGAGACTTGGTGTGGGCATATTTGAAGAAGGAAAGATTACCTAAGGGAAAACACACTAAAATACTCATGAAGAAAGTAGGACCCTGTCTAGTATTGAAGAAGCATGGGTTGAATGCATATGAGATTGAACTACCCTCACACCTTGGCATCTCCCCTATATTCAATATTTCTGATCTAACCCCATATAAAGGTGATGTGAATGCAGGTTCTGAGCTACAGGTGGAAGAGATTGAAGAAGATGATACAGGTATACCCTCTCATGTACCAAAGAAGCATGAGAAGGTTTTGGACACCAAGATCATCAAACAAAAAAGAAAGAACGTTTACAAGAAATATTTGGTCAAATGGAAAGATAGTCCTGAAGAGGAATCTGTATGGATGGATGAGCAAGAAATTCAGAAGCATGGCTCTAGTTTAGAAGACCTCATCTCAAGAGGACTTGAGATCAATGCACCCCGGGAGTATGGTGCAGGAGCACACTCAAGTTCATCCATTGCAAGAACATCAGTGGATCCAAAAAAGAAGCGTTAGGGTTGTGAATAGATCTTAGATCCAAGGTTTATAATAATTCCTAAAATGTAAGACAAGGGGACACTAAGTGAGGTTATAAACTTAGTTGTCCACCTTAGTCAATTTGGACAATTTTGGGTAGAGTAGACTAGAATATTATAGGGGAAATAAGGAAGGGTAGGAATGTCATTTTACACCTTCTAAGATCCCCTATGGTGTAAAAATTCTGAAATTTACAAGTTTAGTTATAATTGACAACTTTTGCAAAAAGTTGTCAAAAGTTGTCAATGTTGCATAGAGAAACTTTTGCAAAAACTTGCAACTTTTGAATCCCAATGTTCACAACCCCTTTTTTTGGTTGGAACCACTTGGGAATGATATGTAATGGTGGAAAAACCTTTCTCCAAAGTTGGAGTGGACAATTTGTAAAGTTATTGCATTGAAATCAATAAAATCCAAACTATTTTCTATATTTCTAACTATTTTTTAGAGTTGTACGGTTCTATACGGATCTCAATGCACCATTGAAGGATTGAATAAGTTTAACTAGTGTCTTGGTCAAATGTTCCAATTTTTTTGAAGTCTTGAAGTCCAGGGGATTGAAAGTTATCAAATTTTTATTGCTCACTAGTCTGTGGAATGCCCTAACTAGGGTTTTGATACTAATTTCCTCTTTCCCAGAGACTCCACCATGGGAATATCCTAAGCCTTTGGGGAGACAAAGGGGGGAGGATGTACTTTAGGAATTTGGTGGTCTTAGATCAGGAGGGAGTCGATGGAGGGAGAAAGGATTGAATCTTCTGGATAGGCATTCATATGTGACTGTCCAGAATTGAACTTTTGAGGCACAACTCAAGCCAAGGGTAGAATGGAAGTCTAAATACTTGGAAGATGAAAAATTGAATCGAGATTCAAGTAGTTTCTTTGGAAAAGTGACCTATTAGCCCTATTAAGCCTAGGAGAGAATTGAGGACAGTAGGAGTTAGGGGATTGATTAAGAGCCCTATCTTGGAGGGTGTTGTTGGTGGATGGATTAAAGACTTTGGGGGTGGTTAAGACTTTCTATGGAGGAGTTCGAAGTAATTTTACCTTAGAAATCCATATTTTCTCCTTGTAGCCCTATAGTCACTTAGGTGTCTAAATTGAATCTCAAGGACATCTCAGTATGAGATTGGTGTTTCATTTCATCTAAAATGATGATATAATATTTATATAACCCTTGTTCCATCCCTGGATTACTTGGTTCTAGTTGTGTCATATTTTTCCCTTTTGGGTGTTGAAGGCTAGTGGAAGACCTAGTCTTGTGAATGTGGGTTTTGGGAAATCTTTGTTGGAGTTGACAAAGAACAACCCCATAGCTCCCAAGAATCCCTGCATGCAAACACCTATCATAGAAAGAGAGAAAAATCTATGGAGGCATGTAATCATAGATCTGAGAAAGAGAAGCCATGATTGAGAAAAATAAATGAGAGAGAAAAAAAATCTCAATGCAATAATCTATTCTCCATTATGATCCAATAAGTGAATGCCTAAAATACAAAGAGGGAATCCTTATAAAAGGATACCGAAACCCTAAAGGTGAAAACCCTAAAGAATAATAAGATGCCTAAGTTTAACTTAAGTGTAGAGTATAATAGACTAATAATTAAATTAATTA
>MU227891.1:495461-510623 GCA_018584345.1 Thuja plicata
TTAAAACCACTGATGGTTTATATGAGTGGCTTGTGATGCCATTTGGGCTTACTAATGCCCCAAGCACCTTTATGAGATTGATGAACAAGGTCTTGAAGGACTTCACAGGCAGATTTGTAGTGGTGTACCTTGATGATATACTCATCTACAGTAAGACAAAAGCAGAACACCTGGAACACTTAATGTTGGTTATGAAGAAGCTACATGAGGAATAGTTAGCCATCAACCTGGAAAAGTGTGAGTTCATGCAGCAAGAGTTGATTTATTTGGGCTTTGTAGTTTCCAAAGGTACTCTGAAAATGGACCCAAGCAAGATAGAGGCAATCTTGAATTGGTCTACCCCAAAAATAGGGACAAAAGTTAGAAGTCTTCATGGTCTAGCCCAGTTTTATAGAAAGTTCATCAAGAACTTCAGTGGGATTTGTGCACCAGTATTAGACACTATCAAAGGAGGGTTGAAAACTAAGTTCAAATGGACTGAGGCAGCTGAGAAAGCATTTCAAACATTGAAGCAAGAGGTAGCTACAAAACCCATTTTACTCCTACCTACTTTTGACAAATTGTTCACCATTGAATGTGATGCAAGTGGTGTAGAAGTAGGGGGTGTATTGAGTCAAGAAGGAAGACCTGTGGCATTCTTCAATTAAAAACTCAATGAGGCAAAGAAGAAGTATTCAGCTTATGACTTGGAGTTGTATGCATTGGTACAATCTCTCAAGAAGTGGAGGCATTACCTTTTGCCAAAAGAATTTGTTGTCTTTACTGATAATTAGGCTTTAAGCTATATCAACACCTAGGAGAAACTTAGTAACAGGCACTTAAAGTGGATGGAGTATCTCCAATCCTTTACTTTTACAATCAAGCATAAGAAAGGGCAGCTCAACAAAGTAGCAGATGCCTTGAGTAGGAAGTTATTAACGGTCCAAGAGGTACAGCTGCAAAGCATTGGAATAGCAGGTTTCAAAGACTTATATGAGGAGGATGAGGACTTATCACAAGCCTACAAAGTGTGCCTGGAGTTTGAGAACCATTTTCATGGTGAGTTTGCAGATTACACCCTTCAAAATGGATTGTTGTTTAAAAGTAATCAACTCTGTGTACCTAGAGGGTCCATGAGGGAAAATCCAATTCAAGAGAAGCATAATGGCAACCTCAGTGGTCATTTTGGCATAAACAAGACTTTGGAGTTAGTACAGAGATACTACTTTTGGCCTAAACTAGCAAGGGATGTTAGGAGGTATGTGGAGAAATGTGGAGTATGCCAAAGAGCTAAAGGAGGCTCAAGCAATGCAGGACTCTATCAACCTCTGCTAGTTCCAAATAGGCCTTGGGAGTGTGTGAGCATGGACTTTGTGGTTGGACTCCCTAAAACCAAATTAGGTATGGATAGCATCTATGTTTTTGTTGATAGATTCTCTAAGATGAGTCATTTCATTCCGTGTAAAACTACGCATGATGCAAGTTATGTAGCACATCTCTTCTTTAAAGAGATAGTCAGAATCCATGGACTACCTTTGAGTATTGTGTCAGATAGGGACAGCAAGTTCATGGGTCATTTCTAGAAAACCTTATGGAAAAGGTTGGGAACTAATCTCTCTTTCAGTTTAGCCTACCATCCTTAAATAGATGGTCAAACTGAGGTCATCAACAGGGTGCTTGGCAACTTGCTAAGGTGTTTGACAAAGGAGTATGGGCAGACTTGGGATCTTGATACTTCTCAGGCTGAATATGCCTATAATGATAGTGTGAATAGGACCACAAGAAGAAGTCCTTTTGAGATAGTGTATGGTAGACACCCTAGGGGGGTGTGTGAATTGAGAGACTTAGGATCCATGGAGTTGACAAGTGGACAAGCTGAAGATTTCACTCAAACTATCAAAGAAGTTAAAGAACAAGTGAGGAAAACTATTTTGGAATCCACTCATAAACTCAAGGCTAAAGTGGATGAAAAGAGAAAGGAGCTACAGTTTCAGATTGGGGACTATGTGATGGTTCATCTCAGCAAGGCACGAATGCAAAAAGGCATGCCTACTAAGCTACAGATGAGGAGAGTAGGTCCATGCAAAATTTTAGCCAAGTATGGAGTGAATGCCTACAAGGTGGACTTACCTTCAGAGTTAGCCATATCACCGGTGTTTAATGTTGCAGACTTGGTCAGATTTAAGGGTGATCTTAGTCAGCAAGGTACAGCCCCAAAAAAGGTACTACAAGACATTGACACCAATACCATGCCTAAGAAGGAAACAACCCAAGCAGAGAAGATCCTAGAATCCAGGGTGAAGAAGGAAACTAGACATCAAGTCTATATGGAGCATCTCATCAAATGGAAGGGTCAACCTGACTTTGAAGCCACCTGGGTTGAAGAAGGACAGTTCAAGAAATTTGGGATTGGTCTGACATTTCTAGAGCCCAAGGTGCCTTAGCTTGTGCTGAGGAGGAGTATGGTGCAGGAGCACCTCTATGAGGGCCCTCACCTTCTTATTGCGGTGTGTCAATTGTTTGTAAATAGAAATAAGAGTCCTCTTGATGGCTGACTCAAGTTTTGGTTGTGTCTAAGCTAGGTCTTAGTCCTAGTGGTCTGCTAGTCTTTTTAAATGTGTTTTGCCCCTTTACTCAAGCAAAATGTCAATGTTAATATTTTGGGCTTTATATTGGAAGTTAGCATAGGAGTTAGTGATTAGTGGGTTTGTAATGCACATGAGTGCTCTATAAGATCTAAAAATTATCTATGAGGATGAATGAGCAAAAACTGCTCAAGCAATTTAATGTTGCTCAATAGTGGATAGCAACTTCTAAAAAAGTTATTAAGCAACTTTTGCCTTGTAATGAAAAGATGGTCTAAGAGGCTTGTCATGCCCTAAGACCCTAACACCCACTCCTAGACCAACCTTTTTAATGATTTTGAAACCCTAATGTATGGTGGTGGTTGGTTTTCAGAAGTTTGGAAAAGACAGGACAGCAGACTGGTTTTTTTTTTTGGTTCTTTTTCCCTGAGCAGAGCAACAGTCACTGTTATGACTGGGATAATGTGAATACAGAAGTGTTTGTAGAGACTTTGAAGACTTACTTTGCTTATTAGTGTTTAGATTATTTTATGTGGTAATTATTTTAGGTTTCTTTGCATTTGTTTTGTGGCAGACTTGTATATATATCTCTGTGTATTTCTACTCTGCCAGTTTGGAGAGTTTCTTGAAAATGGGACTGTAACTTTCTTATCCACCGTGGACTTGGCATGGAAATGTGGATATTGTAAGTATAGGCCCTAATGTACATTTTTACAAGTGCAGGGCCCTTGAAGAGTGAAACCAACTGCAGTTTGAAGATGCCCTAGACAAGTTCAGTCATACCCGGCTAGGTGCAGACAGTGTTTGAGAAGCCATAACAGCAGATTGGCAAGGAGTCATGATTTTTATTTTTGAGGTAGTCCTAAGGGATGGTAGAAGGTACTAATCACAGAAGGAGGAGGGTTGATGAGTTATAGAAGCCTCTGAAGAAGACTAGAAGCCTGTAAGGACCTCAAAACCCTTGAAACCCTCATATTTGACCTATAAACTAGGGTACTTGATCATCTGGAACATTGGCAAAGTGATACATTTTTTACCTAGCACTGACAGTTCACTGGAAGGTTAATGCCAAGAAAAGCAAATTTGATGCTGAGCAAAGCGAAAGGTGATGCCGAGCAAAGAAAAGATGATGTCGAGCACCAATGAAATGTCAAGGGAGACATTGAAATGTCGAGCATCAGTATTTTAGCTATTGATGAGATTTGAGATCTATGGCCGACATAATTGATTTTATTTCCTGATATGCATTATTAATTAAGATTTGTCCATATTCATTTAATGCATGGGAAACCGTTACTAGCGCATGGATTCAATAGTTAATTAATGACTGTATTGGAGAAGCAAATTAAAAGTAAAGATGGAAATATTTGTTGGATCTGACCTAACCTAAGATCTGCAATCTTGATTAAGAAAAAAAAGATTTATCTGACCTAAATGAAGAGGTATAATATAACCTACTATGGTTATTGTTAAGATATTGAAGTGGAATGCAAAGTGTTGCATGGTTAATTGACTGATTGGAAAGATCTAAGAAGAGAAGGCTAAACAGAGAAGCAAAGAGAGATTGCTTGACGGATTTCCAAGAAGATTTGAAGTTTGAGATGAGAATGGAGGCCACTCAGTGAATTAGCATTAGAGCTAAAACTAGATCTAGATTTGCAAAGTAAGTTGTATGAATCAGAATACACCTACTGATTACTTTCTAACCATTATATCAGTTCAAATCCTTTAACTAGGTTGACCTAACAGTCATTGTATAAATCCTCTAAACAAGGTGACATTTATATTGGAATGTTCTAAGTCCTCTCACAAGGCCACTCCTAACAGGGTGATTAAATCCTTTAACTAGGTCACATTTGACAGTGTGTTTTGTAACCTTTAACAGGGTTAGCTCCTCACAGGGCATTACTTCAGAAGAGTAAAATTTTGGTAGCATGTTACTGGTGGTTTTTCCCATATTGGGTTTCCACATTAAATCATGGTGTCAAAATGTGTGAATGTTATTGTTGTGTTTTACTATTAAGTTTCCGCAAGCTTATTTCATCAGTACATTAATCTGCATACTTTTATTGTTTATTGTTGCCGGGGAGGTCTGAGTTGTTGAAGTTGATTTAAATTTTTATATGGGCAGATCTAGACCTAAGGAAAAATTATTCACCCCCCCTCTTAGTTTTTCTGAATTCATATTAACAGAAGGCATAGACTATGAAGAAACATTTGCTCATGTTGCTAGATTGGAAGCTGTGAGATTATTTCTTGCTTATGTTGCACATAAAGACTTTAAATTATATCAGATGGATGTGAAGTCAACATTCTTGAATGGTGATCTAGAATAAGAAGTTTACATTGAGAAACCTGATCATTTTCCTTTGACAGATGATGAAAACATGGTTTGCAGACTGAAGAAGGCACTGTATGGACTGAAACAAGCACCAAGAGCATGGTATGCAAGACTGGACAAATATCTACTTCATCTTGGTTTCAGAAAGGTAATGCAGATAGTAATTTATTTTTGAGAACTGATGAAGATGGAATCTTAATTATAGAAGTTTTTGTTGATGATATCATTTTTAGAGGCAATGATAAGATGAGTAAGAAGTTTGCTAAAGAAATGGAAAATGAATTTGAGATGTCATTGATTGGTGAGATGAAATTTTTTCCTGGTTTGCAAATTAATCCAAGTAAGAATGGCATTTTTATATCTCAGACCAAGTATCTTAAGGAAATGTTGAAATACTTTGAAAGGGAAGATTGTAAACCTGTTAGGACACCTATGGTGACTAGACACAAACTGACTAATAGTGATGAGACTCAAAGTGTTGTAAAAACTAAGTACAAATCGATGATTGGTAGTCTAAAATATCTTACTCACACTAGAACAGATATTACCAATGTAGTTGGAATTGTGGCTAGATATCAGGCACATCCCAAAGAAACACATTTGGCTGCTGTGAAAAGAATTTTGAGATATTTGAAAGGGACAATAGAATATGGAATGTGGTATGAAAAATTAGGCTTATACTGATGCTGATTGGGTAGGAAATGTGGATGATAGAAAGAGTACAAGTGGTGGTACATTTTTCCTTGGGAAAAGATTGGTTTCTTTGTTGAGAAAGAAGCAGAACTATATTTCTCAATCTAATCCTGAGTCAGAGTATGTTGCTGCTGCAAAAAACTATACACAAGTTGTTTGGATGAAACAAATGTTGAAAGACATTGGAATAATTTTTGAAGAGCCAGTGGTTATCCATTGTGATAACACTAGCATAGTAAAAATGTCAAAGAATCTTGTAGTGCATTCAAAGACAAAGCACATTTCCATTAAGTATCATTTCTTGAGGGAGAAAGTTGCAGGCAAAGAAATTAAACTAGAATACATTAGCACAAAGGAACAGATAGCAGACATATTTACTAAACCTTTGCCAAAAGATGCTTTTGAATATATCAGAAGCATGCTTGGGGTGATGGCCCCTCCCAGTAGTAATTAATTGATGTACATATGCATCAGTCCAGTGGATTTCAGAGCTATATCATTCTCTAGACTTGATGTATGGATTTATTCCTCAGGGGGAGTGATCGCAGGAGAATACTATGGAATACATTTGGGTGATCTTGCACCTAGTTGATGGACATGAAGATTTGAAAAATCTACACCTTAAAGATGACTATAGATGAGTTATGGCACCATTTTCCATTGCTACCAAAGGGGGAAGGAATCTATGTAAAAATCCCTACTATTTTGGGAGATTTGTGTTGAGGATATTGAGAGGATTGTATTGAGAGAGAGTACTTTTGGGTTGATGCATATAGATTTTCCCATATGTTTCCATCAATACAAAAGGGGGAGATTGTTGGATGATATCAGTTTTGGGTACTGATCATGTTGTTGATATTCATGCTTTATCACTAATGTCAACATGTATTTTTGTGGAGAGGACATACTGGTTACTTAACTGACAGAAGTGTATGGACAATGTACAGATGATTCAGAATGATCAAAGTTGGATATATGTAGAAGGATGTGTGCTGACCTTATTCCTAAGGTCGCTTGGATTTATGTTGTATATTGTGG
This sequence comes from Thuja plicata, assembly GCA_018584345.1. Classification (NCBI taxonomy): domain Eukaryota; kingdom Viridiplantae; phylum Streptophyta; class Pinopsida; order Cupressales; family Cupressaceae; genus Thuja; species Thuja plicata. Next base: position 502,098 of record MU227891.1, read on the forward strand.
ATGTTACTATTGATTTAGCAAAGACTAGTTTCTGGACTGTAACTATAATTCTAGATAGAGCACGTCTTTGTGTTTTGGGTATATCTTTCAAGAAAATATATTTTAGATGAAGCGATCTTACTAGTGGACATCTGACATATGTTGGAATAATTGGCTGAGTTTGATTGTTGTTTGCTAACTGGTGATGTTAGTTGTGTCGTGTATTTTGGAGAAGACCTATTTGGTGGCTGACTTCAGACATGTAGCATGTAAAATGAATTGTGAGCGTGGATTGCAGATCTGGAAGTATAAGTGATGGATTATATTTGATGTTTACTTTTTATAGGTATTGTGTGTATCTTAGAAAGGGGTTATATAATTATTTGTGTATTGGAAAGCCTTAATTGGCTGACCTAATTAATTATTTGTATATTAGGAAAGCTTAATTGGCTGACCTAATGAATTATTGGTAGAGGGTATAAATGAGTGATATTTTCTTTTGAAAAGATGTGACAAATATTGAAAAAGATAAGAAGTGAAAGCTACGAGGCTTGTTTGACTGTTGGATGTAGAGCAGTGTTTATGAGAAGAGTACTTCATTAAACCTGACCAAGAAAAGATAGTTTCTATTAGATAGTTCACTGGATTGTATAGTTTCTATATACACTGTTTGGAATGTGAATCCTTGAGGGTGGTTTTAACCTTCTTTGGGAAGTATGCCTAGGGAGTGAGCCTACTACTTTTTCTTGACTCTTAATAGGGTCTGTCTCTTGGCAGGTACTATGTACTGTAATGTTGTAACAAGATCCTAATAGGGCTAAAATATTTTAACAGGGATACTATACTCTCAGTACATTATTTGTGTTTTCTAATTCCCACCGGGGTTTTACCTTTAACAGGGTTTCCTCGACAACAAGTATTGTGTTATGGTATTGGCATTTACTGTGTTATTATTTACATTGCAGATTTGATTATAGAGTTTAAAGTTTAATAATCTATATTACAACTGATTCACCCCCTTCCCTCCCAATTGTCTTGTGGACTATTATTCCTAACATATTTATTCTCAATAGTGGTAACATTTGGTACATACATAATGTTCCACTCATCGTGTTTCTCTTCTCATACAATTTCTCTAACCTTCCATATCTAAACAAAACATCCATGTGATATTTTTTATGGATGAATTATCATATTTGTGCTTGTTATATCTTCTTAAAAAATTTTAATCTCCACATACGTTTATTGACAAACTATGCATTCTACAGTGTTATTACCTATCACCCTCGAATGAACTCATCCTTGTCTTTGGCTAGATATTTTATAGCATGGCAAGGAATTACTCTATATATATTTTCTACTAGTTTCTCTAGTAGTAATGTGTTTATCTACTAGTAGGTTCTTTTACCCAAAGTAACATATCTTTAAATAATGAATATCAAAAATGAGTTAAGAAATTACTTCAAGCTTCATTGATTATTAAATAGGTTAATATTGTGAATTAGAATATATGATTGAATAGTACCTCCCACAAATATCTCTACTACACATATCCATATTTTTGAATATGAACACTTTAATTGAATAATTAGATTAGATGTTCATGTAGTAAATCCCATGTTAGTACTTTGGCATTAGTAAATCCATCTTGATAAAAATTCCAACAAGTGTTTTGGTAATATAACCCAAAATTATTCACATTAGTGACTACCAAATAAATATTCATCCATTCTCAATTTTCCACTTACTAAAATCTTAGCTTCAATAAACTTTTCTATTATATATTTTTTGGCATTATAAAAATTTCATACTTTATTATGCATTATTTTCCAAGACATTATAATAAACAATAAAAATTCAAAATGAGGCCTTGGAAATAAAACTAAAATGCTAATGACTCTACTTCACATTTAATCATTTCATGTATTTTACTTGTCATTGTAGCATCTGCACACTAGATTTGGTATCCATGTCTCACCCAAAGCATGGGAAGAGCTCATTATCTTCCTTAAATAATTGTACAAAACATAAAATAGAACTATAAAATATCACTATTTAAGACAACACATTATATTTACACAAAGAAGTAAATATTCATAAAAAAAATTACTCATTTATATTGAACCAAACTTATCTAGATTGATATATCATCTCCATTCTCATCATGTTTCTAATTTATCTCCATTAGAAACAAAATATGGGATTACATATAGATAATACTTTTCCATATTCTCATAAATATGTGCACCCAAATTATACATAGATGTTGACTATAGGGAAATGCATCGCGTATTCTAATTTCTAGTTTTAGTAGTAGCATTGGCCTTATGGAGCTCATTTAATAAATGAGGATTTATCTTGTCCTTCAAATCTTCTTGGAATGTTGTCAATGCTTTTCCTTGCAACGGTTGTATTTATTTAATAGGAATCTTGAACATTGAATGTATAGTTTATGTATGTATATTGAATGTAGTAACTCATTTAGGATGTTTTTGAGTAATTGGTTTTTTGTTGTGGAATATTAATTTTGATTTCATCTCTTAAGAAAGTGATTAATTATGGGGTGAACCCACAATAGTGGGTTACACTTTTTTGGAAGAAGCAATTCCTCCTGAAATTTGCAAAGCATGCAGATTTAGAAAGTAATTTCGATAGAAAGTAGGGACTTTTGATAGAAACTGATTTCCTTCAAAATTCCTTGATTAAGGGAAGTTCTATTCAAATACTTTTGATAGAAAGTAGTTTCAATCAAAACTAACTAGTTTTTATCAAAACTACTTTCTATCGAAAGTAGTTTCTATCAAAAGTCTCTGATTAGAGGCCATTTGCAGAGGTTAACAAAAGTCTAAAGTTTTCATGGCTTCAGGGCTCAAGCGCAGGGCTCAAATAGAATAATAAGGAGACATCCTTTTGCATGGCATAAGTACTCTAAATGAGCTTTCTAATGAATATAGATTTGACAATTTTTGAATTAATTAGGCCTATGTTTTTTGACATGCATCGAATGTAGGTTTTTTATCAAATATAAACCTCCAAGTTTGACGTTCAATGAAAAATAGTAGAAAAGAGTAAAAAATTTGAAAAATAACAGTTCCCTCCATCTTTGAATCTACTTTCTATAAAAAAAATTGAATTTCAATAAATACACAACAAGTTATAATATATGTAGTCAAGGTATGTCAAAATTATGGTTTACTCAACTTCAAACATTTATAAAATATGCAATAATCATGATAATTTCATCAAACCAATTGCATGACCTCCATATGGATGTTACAAAACTAAATTCAAAATAAGCACACTGATATCTATTTTAGAAAAAAAGTTATGTTCTATGAAGTCAATGCAACTCTTTGAAAATGATGTTTTCAGCAACAAAGCAGTTTTCGTGGGAGAAAAATAAACCATTCAAATCAATATAAAAATTTAAAAAAAAATATATATTTAGAATCTAGAGAGAAAATCCTAAAAGATTCTAGTTTACTTCATTTTTTGATTTCAAATGGTTTAATGGAAATATGCATCTGAATCTGAAAGTTTTTTTTCAAAATGTAGAGTTCAGTGTCCGTTCAGGCAAAAATGTGTAACCCACTATTGTGGGTTCACCCTAGGATTACCTACACTTGTTGTTCCTTGAATGATCATGCATGTTGGTTTAGCAGAGGGATAAATCACCATGGTTTGCAATTATTGTGAGTACTAATTATTTGTTTACTAACAATGTATAGGTTGGAATGTCAAAGCTGGATGGCATGCTTTCATCTTGACAACATGTTTTTTTTTTCATTTTGATGAATTGCACCACAATTTTATCTAAATTTTGGAGTACGACAATCTGATTTACTTTATTGTTGTTATAAACCTCACACCTTCCAAGTATCTCAAGCTCATTTAGGGTAATATTGTTTGAAGGCCCCGTCCACAATAACAACTACCTTTCATTCATGTCTCTTGTTTCCCTCATATTCATGTCACTATCACTCTCTTCTTCTTCTAAGCTTTCTTACTTTTGAGTCATATGATTGACATGCCATAAATCATATTTGGTTACATTCATTTTCTTCTAGTTTATGATTATCAAATCCTTAGTAAGTTCTATGTTAATTTCTATATATTAAAATTGTTTATATAAGATTACCTCACTCTAAAAAAATGTTTCAAATTATTCTTGTATAGGAGAAAATGGTGAGCAATGCTAAGATATAAATCACTCACCAAGATCTGGAATACACTAGGAATATAAACCCAAACCTTAAGTAAAAATCAGATTAGCACAACACAAGGGATGCAGACGATAATGCAAGATCTAAATCAAAGGGGGATTTGGTATTCCTTTAAAGAATAGATGATTATAATATAATAAAGAAATATATCTCAAATATTATCTATGAAAGTAAATGCAAGAAAAGAGGAAGAATGAATGCACCTTGAAGAAAGAAGAGGAAATATGAACTTCAGATCCAAATTTGACTATTGCTACAATATTAGACCCTGTTGTATCTCGAGAACTAGGGTTTTTAGACCTGTATTTGTTTTCTCTTCAATTTTCATCCAAAAATTCTAGGGACAAGTTGAGAAGTCGACTTGTACCCAAGAACAAGTAGAGAATTTGACTTGTTCTCAATAGCTTCAAATTTGATCAAAATTTCTAGGATACTATGTCTGTACATGTACTTCCCAAATCTGGAAATGATAGTCCCAAAACCTATTCCTACACACAGAAAAATTGGGAAGAAGGTTGTGGAAACGGGTTTCCCTTGGTCAAACCCATGTTTAGGAATCAACCTTGAAATAAAATTAAGTAAAGGATAAATATGTTGTCATGTACTAGAGATTAAATCTGAATAATGAAGTATATCATACCATGTAGATGCAATGACCTCTTTGAATGTGATCAAGAATATTGATGCAATAGATTTGACTCAAGTTAAAAACCAAAGGAAATCATGTAAGATAAAACCGCATCTAGTAGATGTTGTAATTCCCCATAATGTGTAATTGGGGAAGAGATAGAAGAAATGAATTCAAATGGATGAATGTAGATATCCTTCCTTGCTGTCAAACTCCTTTTCTTGGCCTTCAATTGAGAAAGAATATAGATCTATTAAAGTAAATGCCTTGCATGCATGATGGAAATGAATACTTGAAATGATTTACTTTCTTGATAATGGATGTATTCACTAATGGATGCTTTCTTGCATTTGGATCTCTTGAATGTACAATGAGAGTATGATATCTTGCATAAATGTCAATATAGATTATGGACGTGAATAGATAATAGTGGATGCCAAATCAACGAAGATGGTGTCCTTTATACTGATTTTGGATCCCAAACTGAGTCTAGGCCAACCATGCATCTAACCCTTGGAGAAAGATACCGACATAGGGAAAGAACCCTTGGAACAAGTTGAGAATCAATTTGTGCCCTAGGAATAAGTTGAGATCTCGACTTGTACCCCAAGGAACAAGTTGAGAAGTTTACTTATCCTAGGTAGAAATTGTACAAAAACCCAGGGAATGTCAAGGAAAGTGTTAAAAAGAAGGAGAGAAATGCAGGTAGCTGGGATGTTAGGGTAGGTCTCTAAAGTAGAAAATAAATGGATAGGTCCTAGGTGAGGACATGAATTATGGGATTGCAGGAAAAGGAAAACTCATGCCTAGAAGAGAGAGCCAATCTCAACTTAAAGGATAGGGATGATCCATATTTGAATTAGGTATACATTTAAGTGTAATATGAGGTCCCACCAAAGAAATATACACTAAAGTAGACATAAGGTGGTCCTAAAATGAGCACAAGTCAAGTGCTTATATTTTAGGATGATACATTTAGCCCCCACTTTAGTAGGAGTATGAGACAATCTCATGCTCATGGGAAAGGAAGAGAAAGAAGAGAAACAATGATGAAAGGGAAATATTATCATGGATAAATTGCAAAAGAGATAAGACCACACTATGTTCAAGGATGTAAGCCCCCAAACAAAGGATCTCAACTCAACATCCATGCACAAGGGCATGAAAACAAATAAAAAAAGGAAAACAAAGACAAAACATACAGTACAAAAAGGGGTTGGTACTAAAAAAGACTCTAAATCAACTAGTGAAAGAGACCTCGATCAAAAATATCTCATCTACTAATATCATATCTAGAAAGATATTCCAAGATCATAAGTGATCACATAGAAAGGGAAAGAGCATCACCAAATTTGATACAAACTCCATGATCTAACCCACTAGCATAGCCATGGCAGCATAGAGAGAAGAGAGAGACCATGAATATGACAGGCTAGAAATTTACAATATGCTAGGTGATCCATGGGAGAAGAGAGAAAGGAAGGAGAATTGATAGGATATAAAATTGTGTTATGCTAGTCAATTCCACCTTGAAGTAGTTGTGTATGGAAGAAAATTAAAAATGTTTTGCACACTGGGGCAGCTTTGAAAACATTTTGTGCACTGGGATGGCTTTGAAAACATTTTATGTACTAGGGAATCTTTGGGAATGTTTTGCAAACTAGGATGGCTTTGAAATCTTTTTGTACACTGGGGAAGCTTTAGGGATCATCCTTATGGAAATATTATTTCCATGTGCATCCATGACAAGAAATTAGTCCTAAGGAAAGGCTATTTCCTTAGGGATCAAATTAACAAAAAGTGGCATATATGATTTACAAGGGAGGTCGTATATATGCCCCTTCCCTATGATGGAAAATTAGGTGACATCATAAGGAAAAAGAAAAAGGATACCTACTTCCAACAACAATAAGATATCCTCAAAACAACAATGTATACCATAAACATAGCCAAGAGGGGTGACTCTTGAGAGCTAAGAAAATAGATAACCATGAAAGGATATTCTTCTTGTGGGAAGAGACCCTTGAAAGGAAAAGATCTTTTTTGCAAGACATCTTCCTTCAAGAGTAGTTCTTGAACAAGGATAGCATCTTCAAGAAGAGGGGAAGAGAAAAAGAATGAACCGTTTTTATTCCCCTATTACTAGGAAAAAAAATAATTCTTGGTGGAGGATAACATAATTTGAAACACAAAGTAAGGGAGTTTTTCTTATGATGGACATATTTTTGGAAATAAAGAAGAGGTTGTGATCAAGGATGCATACCTCTTGTATAAAAGAGAATCCAAAATCAAAATAAACATTTCTTTATAGGAAAAGAATGTAACATGGTAAATAAATTTAACTTTACTAAGGAAAGTAGATCGAGAGAGAGAGAGAGAGAGAGAGAGAGAGAGAGAGAGAGATCATTCCCCCCAAGTGTGAAGGTGAGATAAAATATGCAATGCATCCTTAATAATAGTTACTTCATAATAGATATACAATTACAATAAAAATAAGTTGCAAATGAGGAAAAAAATCCTAATATCAGACAAACATATTTACACTAGAAAGGACATCACGTCATAAATTAAGCAAGGCATCAAGGAAAGAGATGAATGATATGGAAAATTATTTTTAATAGACATGCCCTTTAAGGAATGAAAGAGATTGTTAAGAAAAGATGTAAGTATCTGGCATGAAACAAAGTATCACATACCAAAAAGGATGTACTATCATGAAATAATATCAATCTATGAGGAGATAAGGAAGAGAATGGGAAAGAAGGATGACACATTATGTGATCTTACTGGTCAACCCTATTATACGAGATATGCACTTCCAAGAAGAGAAAAAATTGTAATGAGGATATCAATCTTAATAAAGATAAAGATCCTAAACACCCAATCCCAACAAGGGAGAACATCATATTATAAAAGAGATGATCAACAAAGAGATTATGGATGCTTTAGAGAAATAATAAAAGAGAGAGATAGAGACCTTGCCCCCCAAGACAAAGGACAAGGTAGAAGACCTATTAGGTTTCTCAAAAAACATATCATGCAATACAAAGAGCTAACTGAGATACATAGATGACATGATGAGGAAAAAATAATAGGTAATATGAATGTTTTCGATTGAATGGTGTTGGCTTGCTTTTTATACCCAAGTTTTAGATCTTCAAAATCGAGTCTCCTCGAAAGTTTTCTCTTAATTTTTCCCCTGGCTTATGTTGAAAATGCTCTTGTAAAGTACTGTTTGTGAAAAGGCAATATTCAGATGAACTCTTGAATCATTGAACTTAAAGTTCAGGTTCAAGTTATTTAGATTCAAGTTTTCTTTGAAAAAAGTACAAAGTGGTTCAAACCAGTTATGAACCACATTGTACCGGATGAACAAAGTTTGAAATGGTTCAATCGGTTCTCCACAAGGTTCAAAATGCCAAGTCAACCTCTCAATTCAAAGATATAACTTCAAAATTTCATCATTCAAAGTTCAAAGGAGCAACGTCTCAGGGCGGAGAATGATTGCAAGCATGTTGAGGAAGTGTCAAGATAGTTTTTGTGTTTCATATTTTGTGGAATGCTTGTGTAGTGATTCAAACTATTTCCAATTTCAGCTATATGGGGTACCCATTGTATTGCCAGCAAAGTAGGAAGTGCCCAATCTCACTTTTGGGCAAAATACCAAGGTAAATTATGAACTGAGCTTCAATATGG
>MU227891.1:557848-570496 GCA_018584345.1 Thuja plicata
TTCTTGGATCTTGGGGTTGTGAAAGCATTCCTCTTATCAGTTTGATTAGAGGATTCTTCATTCTCATTGTACCCTAATCCTGTGTAGTTGTTGATTCTTCTTTGTCCATCAAGAAATTCATCCATCCATTTGTTTCTATCCTCAGCCTTTTTGAACAGTTCATTGTGTTGAATCTAAACTCTGATTTCATGCTTTAGTTTTTCATTTTCTTCCCTTAGTTCACCAATGGTCTGTATTATTTCTATGATTTATGTATTTAATCTGTTTGCTTCTTGACTCATAAGAATAATCTGATTGGTGACCTCATGGTGATGCTCAGTGAGTTTTTGAATCTTTGATTCTTTTTCTTATAGCTTCTCTGTAATTTTCCTCCTGTCATCAATAGCTAGTGTTCTTTCATTTTCAGCTTTTGTTGCATCATTCATAACATCAATCATTTTTACCATTTGAGTCTCTTGACCAATTTGCAAAATCTTGATTTGATCTGTCAGATGTAGATTGATCTCCTGCATACTTGTAATCTCTTAAGCTGATGCATTTGAAGCTTTGTTCATTGATGATTCTGCTGCTTCAAAATACTCTTATATTTCCATTTCTTTGTAGTCTTTCTCATTCAACCTGGTTGCCATAATCTGTCTTTCATCAAGAAGTTTTCTTAGCTTTATCTTCGCCTCCTTATACTGCTCATAGTTTATTTACAATTGTAACTGCTCATTCTCAATAGTCATGTCCAGTCTGAACTTATCCATTGCTCTAATCTTTTCTCTCAAGTCTTTAAGATTTTCAAGAGAGAGACTCAGCTCTAATACCAATTGTTGGAATTATATTGAGATAATTTGTACTGAGAGGGGAGGGGTGACTCAGTACCACTAAAATTTTTCTTGGTTAGCCCATTAACCCTTAGTCATCAGTTTGTAAAATAACTTATCTATCTGTTCATCTTTCTTTATGCATATGAAATCATATCATACATTCCATTTGATGTGTAACAGTAAAAGAAACATACATGAAATTTGATAACACATAACACAAGATATGGTATCATAGAAAACTCATGTTAAGGAAGTAAAAATTGCGATGGGGATTGTTACCCACAAACTTCACTGTCTGCAGATAAGAAGAGTCAGTTAAGGCTTACAATTTGGTCACTTCTAATGACCTACCCTATTAGGATTATTATAGTGGAGACCTGTTAAGATCTACTTTGTTTGAAGCTTTTAACAACACTGTTAAGTGTGCACTCTGTTAAGAGATTTACAAAGGACGGTTAATTCCACCTTCTACAAAAGGATTTTAGATGTGATGCACTTGTTAGAATGCAACTACATAAGTCTTTGATCTGATGATAAATGCAATATTTAATTGCTGATAAAACAGATCCTATGAAGCTCCAAAAATACTATTAATCATCCTTCCATGATTGAGTATTACCTTTATCTTCTCATTGGTAGCCTCTGTGTGTTCTTGTTAACTGATGTATTATGTTTCTGCTCTTTTCATGAATTTTGCCTTCTGCTCCTTAGATGCTCTTTGTGGCTATCAATTATTAAGAATTCATGTACTCACAATTGAGTATGAACATCTATTTATACTAATCTATGCTCAATTCTTGATTCATGCATTTACACGTTAACTCTAGATTCAAGATATACAACTTGATCTTGATCTATAGTTAGATATGCTTTTGATCCGTTAGGATGCTTTAAAGCATTTACATAAAGCATGCATGACCATCTAATATGATTTAAAACAAAAATAAAACTCTATAAATAGATTTACGTTTCTTTAATCGACGTGTAAAACTCAGATCCACAATTTGCGGGTTCTTGATCTGTTTGTCAGTTCTGATGGTTAGTTTTCTTGATCACTGGTGTTCCTTCTTGAACATGTCGTCGGGTATGCTTGTCTATTCCTGTCGGGTTGATTCTGGAAACTATGTTGCTAGTAATTCTTGTGTTCTCTGGTAATGGTTGTGTTTACCGGTAATTCTTGTGTTCACCGGTGAAGCTTGTCACATTTATACTTAGCATTTTTTCTCAAAAAATTCTTTGTGCTATTGGGTATGCTTGCATTTCACTGGTACTGCTTATGCTTCGCTGGTGATGCCTGTTGTCTGCTGGTAAGGATTTCTGTCTATGTTTTTCCTCTGAGTATACTAATGGTAAAATAATTTCATCATATTCTTGGGATTTTCACATAGGACAAGATCTCCTACTTGGAATTATCTAGAGTGAACCTTTTTGTTGAAGGCTTTGGACATGCGCTTTTGATAAACCCTCATATGGTCAAATGATGCTTGATGTTTCTCATCTAGAAGTTCTAACTCTTGAAGTCTCATGGAGTGGTATTCTTCATCTGTAACTAGACCTTTGAGGGAAACTCTAAGTGAAGGAATCTCAACCTCCAAAGATAACACTGCTTCAGCACCATATGAAAGGGAAAAAGGAGTAGCCCCAGGAGGAGTACAAATACTCATTCTATAGGCCCACAAAGTGATTTATCTGTAAGTGCCAATCTCTACCATTCTTACAAATTGTTCAATGCAAAATTTTAAGAATGGTTTTGTTTGATGCCTCTGCTTGACCATTTCCTTGTGGGAAGTAAATGGAGGACCAATGTTGTTTAATCTTGAATTTCTTGCAGAGTTGTTTAAGGTATTTATTTTTAAACTAGCCTCCATTCCCATTAATAATATTAGAAGATACTCCATATCAATAGATGATATGGTTCAAAATGAATAGAGAGACTATCTTTCCTGAAGCAACAAAAAGCGGGACAACTTCTACCCATTTAGTGAAGTAATCAGTAGCAGTGATAATAAACTTGTGTCCACCTGATGAGTTGGGATGAATCTACCCAACAAGATCAAAGGCCCAACACTTAAATGGGTAATGAGATATAGAAGGAATGAGCTCCCTAAATGGAGCATGTATCAGGTTACCATGTTTTTGACACTTTTCACATGACTTTGAAAAAGCTACTACATTAATCTGCATTGTAGGCCAATTGTACCCCACCCTAAACAACCTTCGGGCCATGGAAAGACTATTGGAATGTCCCCACAGATACCCTCATGGATGTCAACTAGTGCTTGGTCAGATTCTTCCTTTTCTAAGCATCTAAGTAGTGTTCCATCTAGACCCCTCCGATACAAATCACCAGTGATAAGGGAATGGTGAGAGGTGTTTTGGGTAAGGTTTTTGCGTTCATATTAGTTAAAGGTTTCAGGTATAATGCCATCTCGAAGATATGAGTAAATGGCACCATAACTTGATGACTCATGACCCACAAGGGTACAAATGACATGGCTTTCTTGGGAGTCATAAATACCATAATGTAGCTCTTCCACCAGGAATTCAAATCTTGATTCATGTTTCTCTAACTGAAGGAGTGAGGCAAGTGTAGCCATAGCATTCATTAACTTGGTTGATTATCAGCTGTGAATCCCCATAGATGTGTAACTCTCTGATTCTCCATTCTATGGCCATCTTAAGTCCATTTGTTAAAGCTTCATACTCCGTAATGTTGTTTGTACATGGGAATACTAACTTATAAGACTTAGGAATTGTGTACCCAAGAGGAGAAACAAATAAAACACCAGCTCCTAAACCATTTTGCATAAAGGATCATTCAAAGAACATCTTCCATGTTCTTTCAGTCATATACAAGAGGTGCTCATCTGGGAAGTCAACTTGAATAGGTGCATTATCTTGTATTGGGAAATCAACCAATTGATCTACTATGGCTTGTCCTTTGATTTCTTTATGCTCAATGTACTCTATTTCAAATTCTGAGAGTATTATCATCCATTTAGCAAGTCTACCTGTGAGGCCAGCTTTACCTAGCAAATATTTGAGTGGATCTAATTTTTCTATGAGGTGTATAGTGTGCGCAAGCATGTAATGTCACAAATTTTGGGAAGAAAACACAACAACAAGGAAAGCTTTCTCAATGCTAGTGTAGTTAACCTCATATGAAACAAGAGTATGGCTAATGTTGTATATCGCTCTTTCTTTCCCATTTTCATCAAGTTGAGCTAGTAATGCCCCCAAGGAAGATTTTGTCACTGAAATGTATAGAATAAGTGGTTTCCCTGGGATAGAAGGCATTAAAATGAGAGGATTTGCCAAGTACTTCTTGATTTGATCTATACTCTTTCGAAAATCCTCATTCCAAACACATTTTACTCCTTTGTGTAAGTTCTTGTTGAAGGGTTGAGCTATATCTGCCAACTGTGAAATGAATCTCCTTATAGATTGAAGACATCCTTGAAGACTCCTCATTTGAATAATGTTTGTAGGAGGTGTCATATCTATAATTGCTTTGACCTTCTCAGGGTCTACCTCTATTCCTCTTGCTTAAATGATGAATCCTAGTAGTTTTCCAGAGGTGACTCCAAATGCACACTTTTTAGGATTTAACCTTAGTTGAAATTGTTCCATGCAATCTACAATGACTTCTAAATCATCTAAGTGTGTATCTCTTTGGTTAGACTTGACCAAGGTTTCATCCACATAATCTTCCATGTTTTTATGAATCATGTCATGAAAAATGGTTGTCATAGCTCGCTGATAGGTGGTTCTTGCATTTTTTAATCCAAAAGGCATAATGTTCCAACAATACGTACCCCATGCACAAGTGAATGCAGTCTTTTCTTGATCTTCAGGAGCTATCTCAATCTAATTGTACCCAGAAAAACCATCCATCAAGGAATAAATCTCATAACCCGTAGTCATATCCACTATCATGTATATTTTGGGAAGTGGAAAGTCATCCTTTGGGCATGCTCTATTGAAATCTCTAAAATCTGTGCAAAATCAAGTGGATTTGTCATGTTTGGAAACTGGTACAATGTTTGATATCCATTCAGCATAGGCAATAGCTCTTATGAATTATGCACCAAGGAGTTTCTCTAATTCTGCTTTGACTAGGAGAGATATGTGAGGATGCATCTTTCTCAATTTCTATTTAACTGGTTTGACATTTGGAGCTATAGATAAGTGATGCATGATAAGATTAATGTCCAACCTTGGCATATCTGAATAAGTCCATGCAAAATTGATCTTCTTTTTCTGTAAGAACTTAGTGTAAGCTTCTTTTTCTATTGGTGACAAGGACTCAGCCAAGTGTACTATTTGTGGAGCCTCATCTGTACCCAAATTGACTTCTTGTGTTGGTTCAATAAGCACTGAAGATCTATCTTGAAAGTAGCTAGGGAGATGATCAAGTACCTCATCCTTAGGTTCTTTAGAGAGGTTTTCACCTTTGGATACATCATTTCTTTTTACTTTTTTTGGTTCTTACACCGCCACACAGTGGTTTTCGCCATCAGAACTCTTACTCTTTTTATTTTCTTTTCTTTTTATTTTGTGACTAAGGTACTTGATGTCTAGCTCTTTCATGCTGGTAGACAATTCACTGGTGGAAGAGAATACAGGTTCAATGGCATTTAAGTAACAGGCTATCTCATAATCATTTTGAAATGTTAAGAGCTCAGGTTCTTGATAGCGTTGGGACTAATGAATGAGATCAGGATGAACAAGAGGCAAGTTAATGACTGGTTCAAGGTTACAAATGTGAATGATATTATCGTTGGTGACCGAAGAGTGAGAGTCCATCAAGTATCCCTCTAAGCTACCCAAATCAGGATTCATCCTAACAAGCAAAGAATCATCCACTAAAGAAACATGTGAGTTCAAATCCTCTAATCCTACATGTGACTCATTGGCTACCTTGGGTTGAGTACTATAAGTGTGAACAACATCAATATCTCTATCAATTGTGGAAGACTCTGAGAAAGAGTCCCATTCATACTCATGTGAACTTGTGTCTAAACTGCGACTAGGATGCTTACACCATGAAGGTTTGGGACATCTTGATGTGGAAGGTCTAGTGTCACCTTCTCTTTATATTAAACAAACAATATTCTTTCTTTGACATTCCCTAAAAGGATCTTCTATATCTAATTCATCTTGTTCTAAAGTTGCAACTGATGCATGGGTGACTGGAATATCTGAATCTCCCCAAAGGAGATGAGTGGAAGGGTCCAATCTTCACACATATATTGTTGAATTGTAAAATTAGATACATACTCTGGTTCATCGTCACTATCCAAATTTTCAAAGAGAGGATTAGTGCACTTGTTGTAATTATCAAATCCTAGGCCAACCAGCTTCTTAGACTTGCGTCCAAAAAGAGCATGATCAAGTGATTCAGATCTAGCATCCAGATTGTGATTAAGAGGGCCATATCTAGGATAGCCCATTTGTCTGAAAAAAGTATACCCTCTTCCATAAGTCTTAGGAGAGGGAGAGAAGTTATCATTGTGCATTTATTTTCCTTCTCTATAGATCTAGTCTCTAACAAATGTCTCTTCTTTCTCATCTTGGATAGGCACTGATGACTCTACAAATGTTCCAAATAAAGTTATAGCTGAAGAGGAAGGTTTCTTTTCTTGTGAAGGCTTTCCATAAGACCTAGGAGAAATTGGTAATGTTGTGAGGGAGTTGATTTGATACCCCCCCATGCTAAGTTCTATCGATTTAAGCTTGTCTTTGCATTCAGCTAAAGTAGCATCAAAATCTTCTGCTTCTCTATTGAGGGGAACATGAGCCGCTACTGAAATTGAATTAACAGATAAAGTGTTATCCCCAGGTATACAAATCTCTATTCCATTGTAGGGGAACTTTACACATTGATGGTAAGTAGATGGTACTTCTTGCATATCATGAATCCATGGTCTATCAAGTATTATATTGTACGCAAGAGGACCAGCGTCAACAACTTGGAACAAAATATCTTTTTAAACAGGGCCAATCCTAACAGGAAATTTGGCCAATCCTTTGAAACTTCTTTCTGCCTCATCATAGGCTTTGATAGTGATCTTCTTTCTGGTATCTATGACTTCTTCTGAATAACCCAACTTCTTAAAAAGACTCAAAGAACAAATATTAAGCCCAGAACCCCCATCTATCAACACGCGCCTAACATGGGTTCTATGGATCATGACCTCAATATGAAGGGAGAGATTGTGCGGGTGAATCAAATATTTATCATCATCCTCTAAAAAGGTAAGGTAATGAGGGCTAGAAATATGGTTAACCATGTTCTAGAATTTATCAACGTCTAAGTTTTTGGGGACGTTCATTGTACACAAAGAATCCTCAAGGACTTGCTTATGTCTCGGGGATAACTCTAAGAGCTCAAAGATGGAAATCTGAGCTGGGGTTCTTTGTAACTAATCAACAAGGTTGTAACTTGACTTAGGATCAACTATCAATTTTAAGGTGACATTACTGGATGCCACTTGCTTTGGTTTACCTGGTTGACTTGAATTGGGTCCTCTAATGACAATGGGACCTTTACTTCATGTGACAACATTAAGAGTTTGGGATGACATTCTAGAGTTAGGAGCCCTAAGCACCACAATGGGTTCTTCATCAAAGATAGGAGGAGATTCCATGCCTAGATCATAACCATAGGGATCTCTACCCCTCATCATGTTGACATTTTCTTCTACAACTTGAAGCATGTTGATAGTATTCTCTGCATTTATGTATGTATAATTGACCTCAACCTTGCCATTCTTAGGTTTAGAGGTTTCCCCCTTCTCATACTTGGGAAATGGTTCTTTGAATGCCTTATGATTGGCATTGGTGATCAATCCATCTATCTTAATCTTTCCATTGTCAATGAGATCTTGAATAAGATGCTTGAGTTTGTAGCAGTTTTCAATATCTTGTCCAATGCCATTGTGAAACTTGCAAAAAGCTTTCTCATCCCACCAATGTGGCTTAACATCAGGTATATAATGCTTTGTAGGATCTTGAGGATGTGCAACGTTGTTAGAAATAACTATTTTCAAGATATCCTCATATGAATCACCAAGTCTTGCAAATTGACATCTCTCTTTCTTAGGTCTATCTTGGTATCTTGGCTTATTCTCTTGTTGATTAAATGCATTGAGTTTCATGGCTTGAACATCACTAGACAAGTGGAGCATAGTTTGATCTTTAGGTTGGGAGGAGTCCACAACCCCATCATTAACCACTTGTTTTTTCCTATTCCAATGTGAGTTCTTCCCTTTATCCTTGGTAGGGTTGTTATTTTGACCATTGTTGTTGTTGTTTCCATGTTTGGTCAAAAGTCCTTTTTCTTTTAAAACATCTTCAATCCTACATGCGGTTTCAACCATGGTGTCAAAGGAATCAAAAACCATCTTCCTAACTTCATACTGCATTTTGGGAACCAAGTTTCTAACAAGGATATCAATATTTTCATTTTCAGGAATGGTTCTAGAGTAGTGAGAGCATTGTCATCTCCACCTTTGCAAGAAAGTAACAAAGGATTCCCCTTGATTTTTCTTTAAATTGCATAAGTCCAACATGGTGATTGATCTTGAAAGATTGTATTCAAAGTGTAGGACAAATCTGTGAACAAGCTCTTTGAAAGTATTAACAGGGGGAGTTATGTTGGTGAACCATTCCATTGCTTGACCCTTAAGACTCCTTGGGAAAAATCTCATGAGGTATGAGTCATCTTGATGGAACTCAAAAATTGTGGTATAAAATTGGTGTACATGATCATGTGGATCTCCATTCCCATCATATTTTTCATATTGAGGGAGCTCAACCTTTCTAGGGAACTCTTTCATGTTAATACTTTTCTTAAAATGATTAGGACAAATTGAATCCAACGAGAATGAATTCTTGGGTGCTAACATCTTCTCCATCATGTTCTTAAGTTGTTTGATTTCCTCTTCTTGAGATGGTCCTTGCTTCTTAATATTTTTGTCCACATCAAAGTTGTAAGGGACTCTAGCACCCTTGTTGATTAAATTGTCTAGGAACTTGTCTTTGTTTTGCTCTAAATATTTCTCCACATAGTGCTGGAAAAGTGGTTCTTGTTGCATTTTCATGAAGTCTTGGGAGGTGAGGTCAAAACTTGAACTACTACCCCCATATTGTTAACCATGATGAGCATGTTGTGATGGTTGTCTTGAGTTCCTAGGAGGTGTTTGTCTCCTATAATGATCATGTCTTGAGGACCTTCTTCCTCTAGGGCTAGGAGATTGTGAAGGTGTTCTTGAACATCTTCTACTTCGGGGAGTCTTAGGAGGGGTGGATGGAGGAGAGCTATTTCCACCACCAACATGCATATTGTTGAATTGATCATTGTGTTGTTGGGCCAAGAGTCTATCTTTCTCTTCTTGGTGGGCGCCAAAAATGTGTGCTAAAAATGTGTCACACTTCTATGAGTCATTATACTCAAGATTGCTCAAGATTGAGGTCTCAAATGGTGACTCATAGATCTCTATTCATGGAGTGCAAAGGTGTGTGATGGAGGCCCTCAGATTGACCTAGTTTGTGCCTCTGCAAGTACACCATAAAATGAGAGATTCAAAGAGGAAAAAAAAGAATGCTAGTCTCCATGATCATCAAGCATGCATGCAAATGAAAGCTATTCTATATGATAACAATGTAAAAAAGGAAATTAATCTATATGATAACAATGCATGACTATTCTATGAAAGGAAATACAAATGTAAGATTAATCTATGAAAGAAAATATGAGTTTAATCTAAAATACGAATGCAAAATTAATCTAAATGAATTGCCATGAATGCATGAGAGAAGAAGACAAGAAGAGATAAGTTGCAATATCCAAGCTCAAGTGCTCAAATTCCCCTCCAAAATTTCTCTCCAATCCTACAGCATAACAATAAACTAAAGAATGTGTGTGTTTTTTGATTATCATAATTATACAAATAAGAAGGAGAGGCTTCCTTATAAAGAGAAATGGATGGTGGAGATTAAGAGGTAAAAAAATAAAAATAAAGCAATGGCGGAGTTTAAAACTCGGTTGATCCATGTGCTTTAAATCTTCAAAAGGCAAGATCAAAGGGCTCTGATTAAGAGGCAAAACAATCCCACCACTTAGGAAGATGTAGAGAAAAAAGGATTTTTATTTATTTTTTATTTGATTTATTTCCTTTTTTATCAAAAAGAGAGGAATAAGTGGGGATTTTATTTATTTAAAAGAGGAATTTTCTTTTAATTAAATAAGATAAGATTATTTAATTAAAAGAGGGATATTAATTAAATAAGATAAAATCATTTAATTAAAAGGGGATATTTTAATTAAATAAGATTATTTCATTTAAGAGATATTTTCTTTTATTTAAATAAGTTTATTTCATTTAATAAAAAGAGATGTTTTATTTTAATTAAATAATATTATTGAAAAAATGATCAAACCTTAGGAAATATTGAAATAATTAAATTAATTACTATTTGATCAAGGAAATTGATTTGAATTCAAAATGTTGCAAAGCATTGATTCAGGAATTTGATAAATTGATAAAATGATAAAATGATAAATGGGGTCCATAGTCTAGGTGACCATTTTAGGGTGCATACACCTATCACCACCTTAACTAGAGGATTCCTATCTTGTTCCTCCAACTTTCTAGGAGCTCTCCAACAAGTTCAAATTCACACTAGGTCCTACTCCATAGCTCTTCTCATCCATGGTTTCTCTTGTTCACTCACTTCACCATCTAGTATATCTTCCTTGTGATGGGATTCCTGAAATTCTTTAGGTTTCTTTCAACCCACTTATATCCAATCTTGTGGACCTTTCACCCTTGTTTCAATCAAGTTAAATATTTCTAGTAATTAAGGCCTTGTAGCCTTTTAGGCCTAATTAGCCCTCCTATTCACTGTAAAAGTGGAATTTCTCCTAAAATCCCTTAACACCCTTGGGAACTACTTACAAATTCCTTGTGGGTTTTTCCTCTAATCTAGGATTTTCAAGGTCTAAAGTTCCCACTCTATCTGTACACTAGTTTTCCATGAAACCCCTATTTTCATGGGTTTTAGGGAACATGCACACAGACTGGTTTCTTGACTTGTTTTTCTTGCTTTCCACACTTCCCCTGAACTTCTCCTTGCATAAAAATAACAAGGACTCTCCTCTCCACATTTACCCACCATTGATTGGATTCAACCAATCCACCAAGAAAGCTTTCTTGCTACTGCTCCATTGAAGCACCTAACCAAAATGCAGTTGCACTCACCTAGGGCTTAAAGCTAGAATTGCTTTCGCTGCATAAAATGACTCCACAACCTATATAAAAAATGTACATGGAGTCCCCTACTTGAATCCAAGAGGCCACAGGAGGTTGACCATGGGAATTCAAGAGGGTGTCATATTTACATAACTGCCTCAAAACCAGACAGCAAAACTGTGAAAATAAAAGAATTTACAAAAGCTTCACTAGTCACACAAAATAATCAATCCGATGCTACAAGAAGTAAGTACATGCCAACATAAAAGTTCTCAATCCATTAACTAAGAAATTTCAATCCATTACACTACTAGATCATAGCATTGTCATGAAAATATAGTCTAATTCCCTCCTTCTGCACACACAATCCATACACAATGTAAACTAACTCCTAGATTAGGGTTTTTGCCACCTTATATACCTTACCCTCACATTTCTAGACCCTCATGTCAAGATTTGGGAACCATTAAATCCCTTTCCTAAAAACTACTAAATTTTTTCATGACTGTTAGAATTTGGAAATATTATTAACCCAGAAAACTAATGCAAAGAATAGATATCTAAACTACGAATGCAAATGACTAAAATCAAAATAGCATCATAGAGTTAGTCTCCAAAAGAGAAATGCAAATGCTTGAAGCTAAATAGCATTAAGAGGATGCTAAAGCAAAAGATGGTGAATACAAGCTAGGTAGCATGCTTATATAAAAAGGAGAGAGGTGGTTGTAAGCATGCTCACCTAACCAAGCATGCTCACCTAACCAAGAATTCTCACCTAACCAAGAATTATCACCTAACCAAAAAAGCTCACCCAACCAAGAATCCTCACCTAACTAAGAATTATCACCGAACCAAGCATGATTACTTAACCAAACATGCTTTATTTAACCTAATAAAGATTAATAAAAGGTGTAGGAAAAACCTAGGAATAAAAGGGAAAAATAATAACCCAACTAGGAAATAAAACCTACACTAACACCCCCCCTTAAGCATAGCTTAGGTGGATGCAGAGATGATGGGTCCTGGAAAATGAGGCCATGTTAGGTACCCATGTACAACTACAATAAAACCTCTCATAACTAGAGAAAAGGAGAAAACCCAATGGGATAAAACTCCTCTCTAAAAGATAGAAAATAGGAAACTAAAAAGCTCTAACAGAAGGAGACACATGTCACACCCCAAGCTTTATGTTTCCTCACGCGACACTGTCATTTTCTCGCATGGTTCTGTCACTTTCTCACACGATATTCCATACCAGAGATCTATTTTTCACTGCTATATTGGTATATCTCTGATTTTTCATGCTAACCACTAATGTTTACTGTTTCTAGTGGTTTGTGATTTGTTATTGTTGTTGTTGTTGCTGTTTTGGACTTGCTTGGATAAACAAAAAAATGATTCGCGTTGCTTTGGATTTAAGGTATTTTGTTGATCTCTATAACATTTGGATTTTGGAATTAAAATGAACATCTCATGTGTCTAGCTTGAGTGTTTCTTGCTTTCATAGATCACATTTCCAAATTGGTGCTCTAAAAATGGACCTAGATTTGCTTTCTTGCATATATGTTTCACATAGTAAT
>MU227891.1:585398-596843 GCA_018584345.1 Thuja plicata
TTTCAGCAACAAAATCTTCCTTGGGGGCATTACTAGCTCAACTTGATGAAAATGGGAAAGAAAGAGCAATATACTACATTAGCCGTACTCTTGTTTCATATGAGGTTAATTACACTAGCATTGAGAATGCTTGTCTTGCTATTGTGTTTGCTTCCCAAAAGTTGTGACATTACATGCTTGCGCACACTATACACCTCATAGAAAAAATAGATCCACTCAAATATTTGCTAAGTAAGGCTGCCCTCACGGGTAGACTTGCTAAATGGATGATGGTACTTTTAGAATTTGACATTGAGTACATTGAGAGAAAAGAAATCAAAGGACAAGCTATAGCAGATCAATTGGCTTATTTCCTATTAAAAGATAATGTACCTATTCAAGTTGACTTCCCAGATCATGAACATCTTATGTATATGACTGAAAGAACTTGGAAGATGTTCTTTGATGGATATTTTATGCAAAATGGTTCAGGAGCTGGTGTATTGTTTGTTTCTCCTCATGGGTACACAATCCCTAAGTCTTACAAATTATTGTTCCCATGTACAAACAACATTGTTGAGTATGAAGCTTTAACAAATGGACTTAAGATAGCCATAGAATGGAGAATTATAGAGTTACACATCTATGGGGATTCACAAGTGATAATCAACCAAGTTAATGATGAATATCAAACAAAACATGAGAAAATGGTACCTTACAAGAAAATGGTTGATTCCTTAAAGAGATATTTCACATTTGTCACATTTCAGCAAATCCCTATAGTAGAAAACAATGTAGCTGATGCTATGGCTACACTTGCTTCACTTCTTCAGTTAGAACAACATGAATCAAGATTTGAATTCCTAGTGGAAGAGCTACATCACCCTATCTTTGATTCCCAAGAAAGCCATATTATTTGTACCCTTGTTGGTCATGAATCATCTTGTTATGGTGCCATTTACTCATATCTTTGTGATAGCATTATACCTGAAACCTTTAACCGGTCTGAACGCCAAAATCTTACCCAAAATGCCTCTCGCCATTCCCTTATCGCTAGTGATTTGTATAGGAGGGGTCTAGATGGAACACTTCTTAGATGCTTAGAAAAGGATGAATTTGATCAAGTGTTAGTTGACATTCATGAGGGCATCTCTGGGGGACACTCCAATGGTCTTGCCATGGCCCGAAGGTTGCGTAGGGTGGGGTACTATTGGCCCACGATGCAGATCGATGTAGTAGCTTTTACAAAGTCATGTGAAAAGTGTCAAAAACATGGTAATCTGATACATGCTCCAAGAAGGGAGCTCATTTATTCTATTTCTCATTGGCCATTTCAATGCTAGGCCTTTGACCTCATTGGGAAAATTCACCCCAACTCATCAAGTGGACACAAGTTTATCATTACTGCTATTGATTATTTCACTAAATGGGTAGAAGCTGTCCCACTTTCTATTGCCTCAGGAAAGACGGTTTCTCTATTCATTCTGAACCATATCATTTGTCGATATGGAGTGCCTTCCAAGATTATCACTGACAATGGAGGCCATTTTAAAAATAAGGACCTTAAACAACTCTGCAAGAAATTCAAGATTAAACAACATTGGTCCTCCATTTACTTCCCGCAAGGAAATGGTCAAGCAGAGGCATCAAACAAGGCCATTCTTAAAATTTTGCATAGAACAGTGTGTAAGAATGGTAGAGATTAGCATTTACAGATAAATCTAGCTTTGTGGACCTATAGAATGAATATTTGTACTCCTACTGGGGCTACTCCTTTTGCCCTTGTGTATGGTGTTGAAGCAGTGTTACCTTTGGAGGTTGAGATTCCTTCACTTAGAGTTTCTCTCCATGGTCTAGTTACGGATGAAGACTACTGCGCCATGACACTTCAAGAGTTAGAACTTCTAGATGAAAAATGTCAAAGCATCATTTGACCATATGAGGGTCTATCAAAAGCCTATGTCCAAAGCCTTCAACAAAAAGGTTCGCTCTAGAGAGTTCCAAGTAGGAGATCTTGTCCTACATGAAAATCTTAAGAATCAAAAGCATAGAGATCAAAAGGGCAAATTTGAACCTAATTGGCTTGGACCTTACATTATTACAGTAGCATTTGGGACAAGTGCTTATTTACTATCTATAGAAGAGGGAGAAAAAATCCCTGATCCTATCAATGTGTTGCACCTGAAGAAGTTCTATCCATGATGCCTATTCTGTCTAGGGGCATCCTTTTGTACATATTATTGATCCTAAAAAAATTTAGAAAAATGATATATTCTCAAAAATTTTAAAAATTAGAAAATGTCCTAAAAAAATGATCATCTTAGTGAAAACTTAGCAATAGGAACTTTGATGTATCTCAAAAAAATTATATATTCCAAAAATACAAAAAATTCAAAAAATTCAAAAAAATAGAAAAAGTGCCTTGGTGAAAACCTGGAAACAGGCGCCTTGGTAGCAAAAATTCAATTTTTTTTTATAAAAAGTCCTAAAAAAAGAAGAAAAAATGAAAAAATTGTAATAAAGATCCAAGTGGTGAAAACCTGGAAATGGGCGCTACTTGAGGCCTTTGTACCCCTATTTTTCAGCGCGTGTCCTCAACACTTAGCCTTTCTCCATCATGGCTTGTCCTTGTTGCCTTGGTCTGGAATTGGTCTTTGTCTTTTTCTAGGGGGCATAACTATGTTAGCTTTGGTCTCTTGGATGCGTTTGTCTTTAGGACACCTCACAAATGGTGTTTTTCAACACCGCCCCAACTGTATTTTTCAATACAACCTCTGACATCAAGTGTTTTCCAACACTTATCGGTTTGGTCTTACCCCATTTTTTCATGTGGTCTTTCCAGCTTGCAAGCATTCGATCCTTATCCTCGGAGCTTAGTATCAATTAACACACTTAAATTTTTAAACACAACACTTAATGCTTGAGTTATGTCATGATCTTTTCTTTGTGTGCTGACTATTATTGATTTTTGTTGAGTGTCCTTGTCTAATAAGTCTCTCTGTGATGCATAGCTAGAGGACTTGGGGCATGGGACATGTTATTATTTGCTTCTTTCTTTATGATTCACTATTTTTGCACAACCATTTTGCTAGTCATCCTGGCCTCTATGCCTTGATGCGAGCATGGTTTTTCTATATTAAATTGGGTAAGCTAACATCACAATCATCTTGACCTTTATGTCTTTGATGCTTATGTTAGAATCTTTCCACATTTCAAATCCAATATACATCACATTCATATCTTCATAGTTGCACTCATGACTAGTGATGATTGTGTGATGTTTCTGATATAAATCACATTCATATCTTCATAGTTGCACTTGTGACTAGTGATGGTTATGTGATTTTCTGATGTTCGTTAATAATGGCCCAATGATGAAAATAAGTTCCTTAACATTCTCTTATGAATGATGAACATAAATTCCTATGTTTGTTTCTCTATTGCAAATACACCTTTGCATTTTCATGTAGCTTGCATTGTTAGAATTCATGTTAATTTGCATTTTTAGGATGCATTATGATTTTGAGAGGGTTTCCTTCATCTTTCTTGTGGACTTTTAATCAACTGTGATCACATTCTAATCTTCATTTCCTTATCTTCTTTCATGATCTCAATCAAAATTTTCTATCTTAAATAGTTGATTGATTTTGGGGCATTCTCTTTCTTAAAGGCAAATTCTCTTTCTTCTCTCCATTTCTTTCCATCTTTTCCTAGCTTCTATCTTCCATTTGCTTTCACCCCACTTCTTCTTCTTCTTCTTCTTCTTCTTCTTCTTCTAATTCAACCTTGGGGCATAATATTTCATGCTTCATCTACCTTGGTTCTGTAATCTTTATATCTTTCATCTTACATCAAAAACCTTATCTTTAGTTCGATTTGGTCAAAATTTATCAATTTGTTATTTCTCCTCTATCTCATTTCAATTTTGATCACGAGGGGGCAGTACCTATCAAAATTCAATCTTTGATTCAGCTTTATTAATTATATCAGTCTTTCTTGAGATTCTTATCTCTAACATGTCAATTACTTATTTTGGTGTTGACTTTGTCTTTTTCAATTGTGCTTATTTTTGTCCTAATGTGTTCCCAAACCGACCACACGTCTGGGTTATTTTGTGATCCCAAGTCGACCTCACACTTCAACTGCATTCTTTGACTACATGTGTTCCCGAATTGACCACACATTAGTCAAAGAGGGGCAAATGTATGCACCCTAAAATGGTTGCCTAGACTTTGGGCCTCACTTTATTATTTTATCAATTTATCAAATTTTATGAATCAATGCTTTGCAATATTTTCAATTCAAATCAATTTTCTTGATCAAATTGTAATTAATTCAATTATTCAATTATTTCAATATTTCCTAAGGTTTGATCTTTTTTATCTAATTAAAATATTTAATTTTCTTTTTAATTAAATAAAATTTATCTTATTTAATTAAAAGATTTAATCTCTCTTTTAATTGAATAAAATTTATCTTATTTAATTAAAGTAAATTTCTCCCTTTTAATTAGATAAAATTCCTCTTATTTAATTAAATTCAATTCCTCCCATTTAATTAAATAAAATTCTTCTAATTTATTTAATTATAAAGAAAACCCCTCTTTTAATTAAATAAATAAAAGTCCCCACTTAAAGCACTTTAATTGTTGAAAAAGGCAGTAAATTAAATGAAAATTAAATAAAAAACCCTTTTTCATCACATCCTCCTAAGTGGTGGGTTTTTGCCTCTTAATCATAGCCTTTGATTTTTGTCACTTAATCTCAATCGTTCACTTTTCTTTATAAGGAAATCTCTCCTTCTCATTTTCATATTAGGTTTTCATAGTATTGTTATGCTGCAGGTTTGGAGAGCAATTTTGGAGGAGGATTTGAGCATTTGGGCTTGGATATTGCAACTTCTCTCTTCTTGTCTCATTCTTCTTGCATCCATGGCTATTCATGTAGATTAGATTCATGTTTATTTTCATAGATTAATCTTGCATTTATATTTCCTTTCATAGAATAATCATGCATTGTTATAATTTAGATTAATTTCCTTTGATGCATTGTTATCATATAGAGTAGATCTCATTTTTATGCATTTGAATCTCTCGTTTCATGGTGTACTTGCATGGGCACTAACTAGGTCAATCTGAGGGCCTCCATTTTAAACCCTTGCACTCCATGACTAGAGAGCTATGGATCGATATTTGAGGCCTCATTCTTGAGAAACCTTGGATGGAATGATTCATAGAAGTGTGTCAAAATTTTAGCACATAGAACCCTTGTGGTTGCTCCATATATATCTCCTCCTGAAGATCACCGTGAAGAAAAGCACTCTTGACATCCATCTAATGAACTTCCCATCTATGAGTTTTTACAATAGAAAGAACAAGTCTAATGGAATTCATCTTGGCAACTAGTGCAAAAGTCTCAGAGTAGTCAATCTCAGGAACTTGGGAGAATCCTTTGGCAACCAAGCGAGCCTTATGCTTTTCAACTGACCCATCTACAGACAATTTTGTTCGATAGATCCACTTGCATCGAATAAGTTTTCTTCCCTTAGGAAGAGGGACTAAATCCAAAGTATGGTTCCTCTCTAAGGAACTGTATTCCTCTTGCATAGAAGCATCCCACTCAAGAATACCAGAAGCTTCCCGGAAGGATTGAGGATCAAAATTTGTAGCAATGAAGAGATGTGGAGGTTGCTCAAACTATGAACTTGTTCTTCTCTCATTTGAAGGATCGCCAACCCAATCACTTGCTGACTCTAATGTCTGATGAGCCCAATGAAGCCTTGTGGTTGGAGCATGTTGAGATTCTAGAGGAGAACCATCATCCTTTGAATGACGACTGAGAGAGGAGGAAGATCTATCCTCATTATCAGTATTTGAAACAAAAGAAGACTCCTCATCTGGATTAGGAGGATAAAAACCCTTAGAAGAACTATCATCATGTAATCGCAATGTCTCCATAGGAATAGATGATGGAGAAGTTATAGAAGAGGAACTGGAGGTATCTTCCTCAAAATGAACACTCCTCTCTATGAAAAGCTCACGTGTGGTAGGATGAATAAGCATATATCCTTGGACAACATCTGGATACCCAACAAATATGCAAGGCCTACTTTGTGGATTTATAGCCTTGTGTTTCTCTGCTGGAATGTGGGCCCATACAAGAGACCCAAACACTTGAAAGTGTTTGACTATGGGTTTTTTATTAGTCCAAGCTTGAAAAGGAGTTACCCCCTTCATGGCTCGATGAGGAACTCGATTCTGGATATAACATGCATAGTTGATGGCCTCTACCCAATACTAAGGTGTCAATGATTTGGAGTGGATCATACAGTTGGCAATTTCCTTCAAGGACCGATTCTTTCTTTCTGGAACTCCATTTTGTTGTGGAGTGTAGGGAACTGTGTTTAAGATTAATTCCTTCTAAGATGCAAAACTGCTCAAACCTATGATTGACATATTCCCCCCCATTATCGGTATGCAAAACCTTGATGGTTTTCCCTATTTGTTTCTCTGCGAAAGCTTTGAATTCTTGAAAATACTCAAAGACTTCAAACTTTTGTTTGAGAAAATATACAAAAGTATACCAGGAAAAATCATCAATGAAGGTTAAGACATATTTGGATTTGCTAAAAGAAGCATGTGGAAATGGTCCTACCAAATCACCATGTCCTAGCTCCAAAATTTTTGTGGCTCTCCATGCTTTTTCTTTATCAAATTATTCTTCAGGATGCTTGCCAAGAATGAACCCTTGACAAAATCCATTAGAAAATTGAATAGAAGGCAACCCTATAACCATGTCTTGTTGACTAAGATGCTGTAAGTAATGGTAGTTCAAATGGAAAAACTATTGATACCATAAATAACTCACCTCATCTGAGTGAGTAAGAAATGCAAGTGAAGGAGAATAAGGAATAAAGTGTGAAAAGTGATACAGTCTAGACTGATGATCTACATTTCCCACTGCAATTGTAGACCCATTGTGCATGTCATTGATTACCATTGTGTCTGGAGTAAACTCAACCCACTTGCCAGAGCCTGTGTGAGTGATCTAATAAATAGATATGAGATTAGTTAACAAAGATGGAACACAAAGGGAATCATGGAATGTTCCTTCTCCCACATCAACAGACCCTCTCCCATGCACTTCAGCAGTAGTGTCATCGCCCAAAAGAATAGATGGCGTAGAACATGACTCCAAAGAGGAAAAACTACTTTTTGATGAATCCATGTGGTGCGAAGCACCTGAGTCAATAATCCATGAATTTGGTTGTGAAGCAATAGAAACTAGGGCCTTACCCTTTCCTTTCCCTCTATTGTTATCTTGTGCCTTGTGAGAACCCTCTTCTGAACTTTGTTTGATGGATTCAGGAACACTGAGATTATTATTCTCAATAATGTGTGTCAAATGATCCACTTGTTTCCTCAAACACTTATGCTCATCATGACCAGGTCTCTTACAATAAGCACATTTGACCTTTTCTTTCTTAGGATTATCAGCCTTAGAAGATTGGGTCTCATTGGTTGCTTTTGAAGAAACTAGAATTTGATCATTTTTCTCCTTGCTATTCTTTTGTTTCTTATCTTTGTTGTTGTTACTACTTTGTCCTCTTTGTTCTTTTGTTCCTTGGTTAGCTGCCAAGGCATGTGATTTAGAGGACTTGAGAGTGCCCATCTAGATTACCTTATCTTGTTCCCGTGTGAGAGAGATAGCAAAATAATCTAAAGATGGCATGGTGAATTGTTTACCAAGTGCACCCTTAGTAGCATAAAAGGTAGAAACAAACATAGAATATTCTAAACTTAGCTTAGAGAGGATACTAAGAATCAATTGTTCACCTTTCCTTTCAATCCCACATTTTTTTAACTGCAACCTTAGTGATTTCAAATTTGTGAAGAAATCTTAAATTGTGTTAAAATTGCCTGGACTTAAACTAATTAGCTCATTTTCTAACATATGACCCCTCATTGAATCTTGTGTGCCAAATAGTGTTTCTAGCTTTGTCCAGATTTCATTTCCTGAACTCAAAGACTTAATGTGAAAGAGAAAATAAGGAGAAACAGACAACCACAATGTTCCATAGGCTTCATCACATCTATTAAACCACTTTGGCTTCTCTGCAATTAATGTTGGTTCAATTTTAAGTCCCATTGGTATCCTGTATCATCCATATTTCCTTAAATAAATTGTCATGCATTTTTTCCACTCAAAGTAGTTGTAAGGATTTAATATGGGTACTATGATTTGATCCATAATGCAGGTATGTAGAAAAGAAATGTTGAAAAGAAGAGAACACAACCGAGACAAACCCCCCCTTTTCACTCAACTAGAAAACCCCAACCAAAAATTATTTTTGCACTTCATATTTAGTGCATTTACAACTTACAATAGAAATAATACTTAGTAGTCTTGTTCTCAATACTTTACAAAAAATTCTCTCAATTGGGTGTATACTGAAAGTACAAAATCAAAGAAAATTTGAGTCATAATAATAATATTTTTGAAATATACTCAAAAAATCATGCAATTTAAAATAAAGAATCACCTCATTTCAAGATTGTATGAGAACATTATGAGTCCTTGAAGTTACAGAAATGGGGACTGCTCAAAGTCATAGGGGAGAATCTGTAATTTCTGAAACCTCACGGAACCATGAACAAAAAATGATTCCATAGCTACAAAGAGCATGCAAAAATATCCCAAATCAAAAAAAATTTCTCAAGAAATGAATTTTGTATGAGTGAGAACGAAGCGTTTGAAAACTGCCTTCAAATCTTTGACTGCCAACGGTGAGGGGGTATTCTGAAACGTTATGATCCAGATCCTGCAAAATATGTGATCTATATGCCAAAACTAGAAATGACCCAGATGGTTTTTTTGTGCTGCAAACAAAACCCAGATGACCTATTTTCATAAAATAGAATAGAAAATGTGGATCTAGTGTAAAATGATGCTCTCAACAACCAAAAAATGACCCTAGATAAGGAAACTATAATCTATTTTGCACTATAACTTCTCTCATACCATGTTAGAATCTTAAAATATTATTAACCTAAAAAAATAATGCAAATAATAGATATCTAAACTATGAATGCAAATGACTAAAATCAAAATAGCATCATAGAGTTAGTCTCCACAAAAGAAATGCAAATGCTTGAAGAAAAATAGCATTAAGAGGATACTAAAGCAAAAGATGGTGAATGCAAGATAGGTAGCATGCTTATATAGAAAGGAGATAGGTGGTTGTAAGCATACTCACCTAACCAAGCATGCTCACCTAACCAAAAATTCTCACCTAACAAAGCATTCTCACCTAGCCAAGAATTCTCACCTAACCAAGAAAGCTCACCTAACTAACAATTCTCACCTAACCAAGCATTCTCACCTAACCAAGCATGATTACTTAGCCAAGCGTGCTTTATTTAACCTAAGAAAGATTAATAAAAGGTGTAGGAAAAACCTAGGAATAAAAGGGAAAAATAATAACCCAACTAGGAAATAAAACCTACGCTAACAATGACAACTTTGCAAAGTTGCAAAAATTGTCATGACAACTTTTACATCTTTTGCCAAAATGACAACTTGTTGCTTCTAATGGCCCAACTTGAACCCTAAAACATATCTATGTGTGAGAAATTACACCTTCATGAAATTAGGACTCTAAACTACAATTCTACGGAAAAAAATATGATAATTTAATCTAAGAATTGCAATTAAATCCATGACATCTAATGGTTCTCTATCTAAGATTTGTTAAGAGAGCTCTCAGCCTTAATCTCTCTCAAGGACAATCCTAGAATGAGAAATTTAAAGATAAAATGCCTAAATCTAGCTCAAATTCTCAAGATGATATGAAGTTCTAATTCAAAAAGCTCATGATATGCTCCTCAAATCAACAATTGCTTCTACAAATGATAAAATGCTTCTCAATTGCTCATAAATGCTTTTAATTGCTCAAAATTGACTATAATGAGGATGCTTTGCACTTGAATTTCTAGGATATCGAATGCATAGAAAATGTCTTGTATTTATAGCAAATTCCCAAGGGTAGGGGGTAGAGTGAATCAACCATGGGTTAATCCTTGGTTGAGTTTGATCCCTCAAATGGTTTCAAATGGGGGGACCATTTAAATGGTTGTCCTCAAAGGGTGGGACAAGAAGAAAAAATCCTCAACTCTCATTGGTTGATCAATTTGAGTTGAAAGAAATTAGGATTTATTTAACTCAAGAATTTAATTAAATTAGCCATGTAAGGGTGAATGGGTTGGATTTGATTTTTGGTTAAAAACTATACAATTAATTGATTAAAATCAATTATATAATTTTGATTGATCCCTCTTAGGCTTGAATTTGATTATTTGATTTTATTATTATTTAATCCTTTGATTTTAATTTGATTTTTTTCAATTTCCTTGATAAATGTCCATTTGAATTATTTTAATCCATTTTGATGAGATTTAGGGAAATTAGCTGAGATTTACAGATTTGGATGATTAAGATACACCTGGTCAATTTTAGGTGTCTACAAATGCCCCTCTTTGAATTGATGTGCGAAGCGCATTGATTCAAAGAAAAATTGATGTCCTCATCATTGATTTGATACTGATTGCTTGATTGATGCAAAACCTTATGTGAAACTGATAACCAGATGTGAAATTTGATGTGAAACCCTGATGTGGAACTTTGATGTGAAACCCTGATGCGAAACTTGATGTGAAACCTTGATGCAAAACTTGATGCAGAACTTGATTTGATGCCCCATTGATAAAGTTTGAATTTTTAATGCCCCAGATTTCATAAAAAAATGTGATGTAGAATCCCAGTTTGATGATATGATGATGCCCCCTCAGAAATGAAAACACGTTGATGTGCAAATGTCAAAAATTTGATGAAACTGATGAAGAATGGATCCAAGACGATTTCATTTCTGATAAACAATGATGCGGAAAAATATGTCAGAAGATGCCCCAGTGTACAAAAAATGCAATTTAGTCTCTCTGGGTCAAAGAAAACCTTCAAAATTAGGGTAAAATAGCTTAAATAGGTTGAAAAACCCAAATTTACTATTCATTTTCACTTTTTACTATTGAGATTTTTCTCTGATCCTATGATGATTGACAATGATGGTGGTCCCCATTCGAGAGCATCGGTTTGAGAGAGCTCGCTAGTATCAGAGACCTCCTGACTACGGACCTCTGGTGAGTGATTTTACCCTTCCTAGGGCATTTATTTCAAGTTTTTAATGCTTATTAGATAGAAATCTACAAAATTCCACGTGGGAAACTTTAAAAGCCACCTAGGTTAGTGAAAAGCTGCCTTTGTGCATTGTAAAGTTGCGTTGGAGCAATCCAGAGCCGCCTAGGACTTAGGTTAAATTTTGCAACTTAATTAGTTTTGTGCTGCCTATGAAACCCTATCATTTCAAGACTGCCTAGGACAATTTGAAAGCCGCCTAGGACTTTAAAAGGCC
>MU227891.1:596954-608823 GCA_018584345.1 Thuja plicata
TAGAAAATGTACTTCCATGATGTCACTTAGTGTTTAGGATATTAGAAAAATCATATCGATGAATGTTTGATATGCCAATCAGATTGATTAAAATGATGCCAAATTGATCCCTTCTCAAGATCTAGAGTTTAGGAACAATAGGTTGATGTGTTCAAAATAGAGAAAAGTTAGATTTAATGTGTTTGATTGACTTAAAATGATCCACCAATAGAAAAACTAATATAATTCACTTTGTTTCAAAATGTAGGAACATTACCGTAAGTTGTGAGTATGGGGTATAGTTTCTTGGATCTTTGATTTGGTTGATGAGATTAATCCTCCTGAGAGACATACTATCGAGACATGTGGTCTCAGTTTCCTTCTTGATCTCCCTCGGTTTCAGTTGAACCGAGGTCTATTGATAGCTATAGCAAAGCAATGGCACTCTAACCATAAAACTTTCCATCTACCCCTTGATGAGATGACTATCACGCCAGAGGATGTATATAGATTATTGAGGATTTTGACTCATGGAGAGTGGGTATACTATGATTCTGTTTATGATGGCATTGTATGCAAATGGGTGTTTGGAGACAACACCATTGAGAATGATTGCATTACATGGGCACAGTTTGCTTCATTTCCTACCTTGCTAGCATTATTAGGAGCATTCATCAGAGGATTGTTGCTTCTAGATAGGAGAGGTCATGGCTTTGTGATCAGATGGGGCCATATATTGGAGGACATGATTGCACATCCTTAGAGATTTGACTAGGGTTCCTATGTGTTAGCCCAGCTTTATCATGATCTTCATGAGATTGTATACAGGCGCATCATATCTATCTTAGTAGGTGCAGTTCTTTTACAGCTGTGGACTTGGGAGCATATCCCTATTACCAGACCAGTCTCAACATGAG
The DNA here is from genome assembly GCA_018584345.1 of Thuja plicata. Lineage (NCBI taxonomy): Eukaryota > Viridiplantae > Streptophyta > Pinopsida > Cupressales > Cupressaceae > Thuja > Thuja plicata. Next base: position 597,851 of record MU227891.1, read on the forward strand.
TGTCAGCCTGAGGATATCCATATTCTTTTTTGTACGATGGTATGCTTGTCCAACATCATCTGGGCAAGGTTGAGTTTTGGCATTGTACTATCAATGATATTGATCAGGTCATCTGGAGACCATATTTGAGCTATGAGAGGTGGTGAGAGGACAATGATGAGTTGCCTAATATTTTTTCCCCTTGGTAGATGATTGGTTGATCACCACTATTTATAGAGAGATTTTTCTTCAGGAGAGTGCTCCGTCAGTATGGGTGAGTACAAGATATGCCCCAGGGTATGGCATTTTATGCTAGGGTACAAGTAGAGAGATCCATGTGGGGAGCTTAGGTTGACTATCAGTATGCCTATGAATATATTGATCAACTTGGATTTGTGAGATGGGATCTAATGACACATGTAGCTGATGTAGGGATGTATGCTGAGTATTGAGAGTGGTTCTTATGACATCGCTTTCTTAGATTTACCAATCTAGCTGAGCCTATTCTAGATGTTGATGATCTATTTGATGATGATGAAGGTGATGATGATGAGGGAGATGGAGATGGTAGGATTCCTTAGAGACAGAGGGTTTAGAGAGTGCCTAGGGTACAAAGAGCTGCAGGAGCTCAGATGCAAGGTGGTCATGTTAGAGGCTGAGGTTGGGGATTTGGTCAGCCTTGACACAGGTGAGTGTAGGCACATTCACCTCCCTAGAGATAGGCTCCTGGCAGAGTGGGATAGGAAGAGACACAAATGATTCCAGGTTGCTAGACAGGTTCCTCTATAGGTTCCATTATAGGGATAGGGTCCATAGAGACCTCGATCTCCTAAGAGATAGACTCCTTAGGTAGATCCATAGAGTAGAATGGCACAAGTGATACCACAGGTTCCATTAGCGCCATAGGCACCTCAGGCCCCTCCAGCATCACAGGCACCTCTAGTTCCTCCTATTGTGGATAGCTTAGTTTAGGATGTTTGGGGATTACAGGCAGGGATGACTACTGTGACTGGTCGATTGGATCATGTTACGACTATGTTGCAACAGTTCTTGGCTACGTTATCTCAGTTACCTACTAGTGCTAGCACTAGTCAAGCACCACCTTCTACACAGGATAGATCAGGTGATAGGGATCCCAATGGAGTAGGAGGTTCAGGTATAGGTATCATTAGAGATGGATCAGGTGCCCCTGTTGGGTCATGAGATAGATAGGGATCTATGACATCCAGATATTGCATTGATGTAGCATGTGGATTTTGATCAGGATCTGATATATGTATCATCATGTTGTTTATGTATCTTTGATATACAAATTTTCTATAGACATTTGATGATGGACATTTATTTATGATGATCTTCCATTTATTCCCCTTTGATGAGTTTTTTATGAGATTTCTTTTATGCATATCTACATGATTCTATGATGCATTTATTTCTAATATGCTATGGATGCAATGTCTTAGAGTAGGACATAGATAGATGGATGCAAATGATGTTAATGCAACTTATTTCTATATGATTTTCTGAGTTTATCATGATGTATGGATTATGCAATGCAATGAATGGATGCAATACTTAGTGCAATTATTGAATGAATGCAACTATCTTTTTGGATTTTGATGTATGCAACTTAATTTATGAAATGCAAATCTTAAATGATGAAAGATAAATGACTAATGATTATTTTTTCTTTTCTTTGCTTATCTCTTGATATGAATATATAATGAATAATGATTAATGCTATGAATGCAAAAGAAAATCTCATATTGATGATTTGAAACCATTGAGTTGATGTATAACCCATATTAATGATGAACCCCCTTTGACTTGGGAATATGCTAAAAAATAAAATCCATTAAGCTAACATGCAAATGCAATTAATCTAACATGAAAATGCAATGCAACTAATTGTCCTTGAGGTTTGCAAAAGAAATGAAAATAGAGATATATTTTCGTCATTGAGCATTGTGGAACTAGGAGTCGATACAATCCTTACTAGTGTCACTGTGACTATAAGAATATGAATATGACTTTCATCTCATTTGGTAACCGTCTGCAAACCAAGTACAGCCCTCACTAGTTGAAAGACCAACTATGGGAGTATGAATATCGGTTTAATCAGATTCAATGTTGGAAGTGGATTTTGGTATTAAGATATTGAAGATCTAAATAGCCAAGGTATCCTTTTTTGTGAACAAAAAAAGGTTAACCCTCCTTATATGAATGTCCTTGATGGTTCTTTGATGACCATGTCATTAGACAAATTCACACAACTTAAATAATCTTCCTCAAAATAGTCACACAAAAGTTAAGAAAACATCGTGTCTTTATCATCGCCAATCTAGTCATAACATAATCGATTAGCTAAAAAGAACATGACTCAAAAAATTTAATGAAAAATTCATCAAAAATTCCAAGTGTTTTGAAATGTATCAAGATTTTCAAAAAGAATTCCAAACATGCTGATCATTTAAGGTTTGTCAATTTTTAATCCTGATAAAATAAATCAATGAAACTCAAGGATCATGTTGTAGGATCAAACTATTTAGGGTAAAACAATGATATCCATCAAATGTTCCAAAATTATCTCTCCTCTGAATCTGAAAATCTGTCTCTGATGTGTGACCAATTTTGTGCACTTTTAAATCCGTTTAGTACCAAAATTTATGACAATTTTGCCCAAGTGATAAATGTGATCAAGGTGAAACTTAGGGTAAAATGAGACCTAGAATGCAACAATGTAGCTTTGAGACTTTATTATGACTTATACACAAATGATGGTCGCAATGAGGATATGGACAAATGAGATGATGAAATGCAATATGTACAAATGTGACTAGGAAAAACCTAAGGGACAAAAGGTGTCTGTTTCCAGGTTTTCACCTTTTGGGGTTATTGTTTTTCTTTTTTTCTACCAAAGCACCTATTGCTAGGTTTTCACCAAGGCACTTTTTCTCTTTTTCAAAATTTTCAATTTTTTCTTTCTTTTTTTATCACCAAGGCGCCTATTTGCTAGGTTTTCACCAAAACAAATTTTTTTGATTTTCCAAAATTTTTTGATTTCATCATGCTCAATTTTCTCCTTTTTCTGATTTTATGCTTTTCCAATATTTTTGGCTTTTGAACTTTCTGATTTTTTTGTATTTTTTGATCGTTTCTCCTTTTTTTGTATTTTGGACTTTTTCCCATGTACAAAGTTGATGTTGACTCATCTGATACTCTCAACTGATACTCTTTCCTCAAATACTCTTTCATCTAATCAGGTGTTGAACCTCTTGAGATGAATACTATTGATAGGTTCTTGAAATTCATCACCATCACAATTGGCCAATTTGTAAGTTCCCATTCCAAAATAAGAAACAATGAAAAAGGGACCAAGACAATTTGCTTCCCACTTTCCTTTCTTTTCTCTATCAACCGAATTTTTTGGATTCTCTCTCAACACTAGATCTCCCACTTGAAAATTTCTTGGTTTAATATGCTTGTTATAGTTCCTTGAAATTTGATTCTGATACACTTTCAAATGATCATAAGCTTGAGATTGGTGTTCCTTCAACAATTCCAATTGTTGAAGTTGGGCAACCCTATAATCTTCATCCATGATTAATCCATGCAATGAGACTCTTAGGGATGGTATTTCAACTTCTAAAGGTAGAACAACTTCGACCCCATAAACCAATGAAAAATGTGTAGCTCCTGTCGAGGTACGAATACTAGTTTTATAGGCCCATAATGTTGGATTGATTTGAAGGTGCCAATCTCTTCCTGACTTACCAACATATATTTTAAGGATTGTGAGGATATTCTTTTTGGTATCTTCTTCTTGTCCAATACCTTGGGGATATTAAATGGATGAAGAGTGATGAGTAATATGGAATGTGTTACAAAGTTCATCTACATCCTTGTTCTTAAACTATTTTCCATTATCCATAATGATGGTGTGAGGAATGCCATATCTGCAAATGATATGATTAAGGATGAACATGGAAATTTGCTTCCCCATTGTAGTTGTTAAAGGGACGGCCTCAACCCATTTAGTGAAGTACTCTATTGCAGTGAGAATGTACTTGTGTCCATTTGAAGAAGGTGGATAGATCATGCCAATCAAATCAAAACCCTATTGGTAGAATGGCCATGGTGTGACAAATGGGTGTAACTCTTATGTTGGTGCATGGATCATGTCTCCATGGTATTGACATTTTGCACAAACTTTAACAAACTGACAAGCATCTCTTTCTAAGGTTTTCCAAAAGTACCTCATGCGTAGGATTTTCTTAGCTAGGTTTAAACCGCTAGAATGTGACCCACAAATTCCCTCATGGACATCTTTTAAAGATAATTTTGATTCATCTTCCTCTAGACATCTAAGGAGCATTCCTTCAAGACCCTTACAATACAATGTGTCAGAAAGGATGGTATAACGAGCCACTTGTCTTATGAGATTTCTCTTTTGAGAACGGGTTTGGTCTATGGGTAAGGTTTGGTATTTTAGGCAAGAATAAATGGGTCCATACCATGGTGATTCATGTCCATTTAAAAGGGCAATAATTTGGGTATTAGGTAGGTCAAATGCTGGTTTAACCAATTCTTCCACCAAGAACTCATACATTTCATTTTGATTAGGTATTTGAAGTAAAGATGTCAAGGTAGCCATTGCATCGACTTCTCTATTCTTGTCTCTTGGGATTTGTTCAAAAGTAATCAAACCAAAGTACTTTTTCGAATCATCCACCAATTTCATATAAGGCATCAATTTTTCATCCTTAGTAGCATATTCATCGTTGACATGATTGATAACTAATTGAGAGTCCCCATAGACTTGCAATTCTATGACATTCCATTCTAAGGCCATCTTGATACCTGTGATTAAAGCTTCATACTCTGCAATGTTTTTTGTACAAGGGAACAATAACTTGTAAGATTTTGGGATTGTGTAACCTTGTGGTGTGATCAAAAGAATGCATGCCCCACTACCATTTTGGGTGTAAGATCCATCAAAGTATAGAGTCCATGTCTTAGCTTCCACATTAACAATCTTGGAATCTGGAAACTCCACTTGAATGAGATGTGTAGATTCTTGAGGATAATCTGTAATAACTTGACCTTTGATTTCTTTCCTATCAACATACTCATTGTCTAATTCACTAAGCACCATTACCCACTTTGCAATCCTTCTAGTTAGGGCTGTTTTGCTAAGTAAGTATTTTAATGGATCAATTTTGGCTATGAGCTTCACCTTATGCATAAACATATAATGTCTTAACTTTTGAGAGGAAAATACCACTGCTAGGCAAGCCCTTTCTATGAGCCTATAGCTTAATTCATATTTGATCAAAGTTCTACTCAAGTAGTAGATAGCTCTTTCTTTTCCTTCATTATCTTCTTGTGCCAATAAGACTCCTAAAGATTTTTCTGTTGCTAAAATATAGAGTAATAAAGGTTTTCCTTGAATAGGTGACATCAAGATGGGTGGATTCATCAAGTATGTTTTCAACAATGTAAAGGCTTTATCACATTCCTCATCCCATGTAAATATGGTGTCCTTATGTAGCAACCTTGTGAAAGAATGGAACTTTTCCATCAATTGAGAAATGAACCTCCTTATAGATTGAAGTCTTCCTTGAAGTGACCTCATTTGACTAATATTATTTGGAGTGTCCATATCCATTATTGCTTGTACTTTTTTAGGATCTACTTCAATGCCTTTTGCAGAAACAATGTACCCTAGGAGTTTTTCGGATTGTACCCAAAAAGCACACTTCTTTGGGTTAAGTCTTACTTTGAATTATTCTTGCCTTGTAAGAATATTTTCAAGTATGGGTAAATGATATTTTATTTCATGTGACTTAGCTATAATTTCATCCGCATAATCATCTAGGAAGGTGTGCATCATGTCATAAAAAATGGTAGTCATAGCTCTTTGATAAGTGGCTCCGACATTTTTGAGACCAAAGGGCATTACATTCCAACAAAAGGTACCCCACAGGCATGTAAAGGCTGTCTTCTCTTGATCCTCAGGTGCAATGTGAATTTTATTATACCCACTAAATCCATCCATAAGTAAAAACATAGAATGACCCACAGTTAGATCCACAATAGCATCAATGCTAGGTAATGGAAAGTCATCTTCTGGGCAAGCAAGGTTTAAATCTCTGAAATCCATGCAAACTCTTATGGATTTATCATGTTTGGTAACTGGTACAATGTTGAAGATCCAATTTGCATATGCAATTACTCTAATAAATCCCACCTTGAGTAATATTTCCAATTCTACTTTGACTAAAAGGGCTACATGTGGATGCATTTTTCTCAATTTCTGCTAGACGGGCTTAACTCCAAGTTTCACATTCAAATGATGCATTATGAAACTTGGATCCAATCCGGGCATGTCGGCATATGACCATGTAAATTTGACTTGTTTTTATTGAAAGAATTTGATGAATTCTTTTCTCTCTAAAGGACTCAAAGATGCTACCAAGTAAATAAATTTAGGATCCACTTTGGTACCAATATTAACCTTTTCTATTGCTTCAATGAGTATAGGTGATCTTTCATATTCATGTGCTAGTAAGGTGTCCAAAATTTCTTCCTTAGGTGCCACAGTTGGGTTTTTACCTTCAGAAACATCCTTTATTTTTACTTTTTGGGGGTCTAGCACTGCCACATGGTGGTTTTCACCACTAGACCTTCTCATTTTTTTTATTGTTTATTTTAATTTTGTGGATTAAGAGCTTGAAAACCTACTCCTATCATCATGTCCATAGTGAATTCATTGATGGAAGAATTTGGTTCAACTGCATTAAGGTATAAGGCCATTGCATTGTCATTTTGAAAGTATAGTAAGTCATTTGGCTTGGAAAGATCTCAATCAATAAGTTTGGGGTGCATTAAGGACAAGGATTCATTGGATAGATTATCATTTGAAGGATTTAAGGACATGAATTTTTTTTATGGTTCATACATTGTATCATCAAGGTCTATGACATGTGCCTTTTCAAGATGGTCCATGGAAGAAGGATCAAAATCCTCTTCACTAGAGTCCTCTAAGATTTCCATGGGAAAGAAAGCATGTGGATTAAATACTAGGTTAGAATCTCCCACCCATGAAGGTACCCAAGGTTCACCTACCCATTGAGTGTAAGGAGGTGCTTGTTCTACATTAGGTTGTTTAGGTTCACTTGATGTTTGAGCAGAAGTCGAACCTTGAGTCACATGTTCTTGATTCTCAACTTTAGGAGGAATTGCATAAGTGTGAATGGTATCAACCTCTATGTCATGAAAAGATTCTTTGAAAATGAAATCCCACTCATAATCCCTAGAATCATCTTCAATTATGGAACCTACCATGTGGATATGTGCATGAAAATCATGCATGGGACTTGAACTTTCTCCCTTGTGTTGAAAACCTATGCCAACTTTCTCTTCTTTTGGTCTCCAAACTAGTTCAATAGGTTCTAACAACCCTCTATGTTGAATTCCTAAGGGTCCTTTCCCCTTATATCCCATTTTCTTCATGATATCAAATCCTTTGCCATATTGTGTTGGAGATTTGATTCTGAACAGTTGAATGATTGTATGTTTGTCATTGATGACAACATATAATACACAATAGTACTTCTATATGTACTTATCCATATGATGACATGAAGACCAGCGTGGATAGATACATTTTTTTGACATGTTTACTATGCTATGTTCATACATGCAGACTTAGATATGATATTTCAGTAAAGATATGTAATTCTGTCATTGACGGTTACAGTTCTGGAGGATTAACGATTTAAGGCTGATGTATGCAATGTGTTAATTGAATTGTGCGTATCTTCTGCATATTCATGTGTATATTCTTGATTAGTTATGAGTTGTTGATATTAATCTAAATGCGCTAATCATGTTTCAAGAAGATTACAATGTTATGGTAAAATTTGTGAAGCTGACTTAGTGAAGCAACGCGTCTATTCAGCATTGACTTGCACGATTATAATTATGCTTGCATGCTTAATAGAGCTAACAAGGATGTTAAGAAGAGTTGTCCTATAGGTCCCATGGTCTCATACTTGGTGTATGTACTTATAGAAGGTCATTTGTAATGAGAAGAGTTGTGAAAGCCAGAGATTGAAAAGCAGAGCAGAGTGTTGATGCAGCATAGCTATATTTATCATATGTTGATAATATAGATGTATATGTTGAAGAATTTAGAATATAGATTAGATTGTTATACTTATTTACAAGAGGTTAAAGCATCGGCACATAAAAGGAACTGATTAGACAAGCAGTGTCACAAATAGTAGTTCATCATATTGATACAGTGTGTATCAAATAACCAGAAGGTTGTAGCCTTCACCACTTGGACAGTGAGTCCTCCACCCCTAACAGGGTTACATTTAAAAGACTCCTAATAGGTTCTGACCCTTAACCAGGTCAACTATACTACTAAATTGTATTGTACAACTCCTAACAGGGTTGAAGAATCTTTTAACAGGGATTACTATAAATAGTATAGTTATTTGTGGGTACTAATTCCCACTGGGGTTTTTACCATTTGGTTTCCCCGTAACCAAATTGATGTGTTGTGTAATATGTTATCTGAATGTGTATTTACTTTGTATCAATCTGGATTAATAAGTACAAAAGATTTAAAGTTGTAGATAAATGATTCACCCCCCCTCTCAGTTATCTCTGAAGTATTCTAACAATTGGTATCAGAACCAAGTGCCTTGGAGAGAAAGCCTAACAACTTAAGGTAGATCAAGATGGCATACTTCAGAAAAGACAGCCCTAAGTTCAATGGAGAGAACTATTTGGATTGAAAAAAAAAAATGGTAACACATCTATAGTGCATTTGATTTGAGATCTTTGAGATTGCTACATAAGAGGTTGAAATCCCATCTTTGAAAGATCTTGCAAAGGATGATGCTACTAGAAGACAAAAGGAAACATTTACCAATAATGCAATTTCCAAAGAAGCCCTAATCAACACCTTATCTGACAGTGAATTTTCCAAGATCAAGAAGTTTGACAAAGCACATATCATATGGAAGTATTTAGAAGACATGTTTGAAGGAGATGTTCAAGCAAAGAATCCACGCAGGAAGACATGGAATAAGAAATACAACAGGCTTGAGATGTTACCAAAAGAGAACATTAGAGCTTATAATCAGAGGATAAATGAAGCAGTATCTGGAATCAGAAACAATGGAGGAGAAATTTTAGAAGAAGATATAATGGATAAGTTGTTAACCACTTTGACATCAGACTATGAAAACAAGATCAGTATTCTAGAGGAAACTATGAAATTCTCACAAGACTTCAAGAGAGAGACTTTGATCAGCAAACTCTCTGCATTTGAAATATCAAGATTGAAGAATGAAACAGCCTTCAAAGCTTCAATCCACGATAAGAAATCCTCACACATCTCTAGTCATAATGAGAATGAATAAACTGATGAAGAACTAGAAGAGATAATTGCCATGATTGCTAAGAGAGAAAAGAAAGGAAAAGGAAAGTATGAAGGATAGCTTCCATTTAAGTGTTTTTCATGTAATAAGATTGGTCACTTTGCATTAAAGTGTCCCACAAGAGTTAAGAAGTTTAGATTTGATTACAAACCTAAGTATAGGAAGGAATGTTACCATGCTGAAGAAGGTGTAACTGATGAAGATTCAGGAGAATATGAAATTGGATTTGTTGCTCTTAAAGACATGGAAAGGTTGCTCGAAGATATGGATATTGAAGATAAAGAAGAAGATCATGAATTAGCCTTAATTTCCAAAGAAGATGTCAGAACTTATTGGATCATTAACAGTGGATGTTCACATCACATGAGAGGTGATAAAGACAAATTTGTTCATCTAGAAAAATACAAAGGTGGTATGGTTAGATTTGGAAATAACACTCCTAAACCTATCATAGGCAGAGGTTCCATCACCTTGGATGGAAAGAATAAGACAGATGATGTTCTATATGTTGATGGATTACATCATAACTTGCTAAGTGTTGGACAGCTACTTCACAAAGGCTATCATTTGGAGTTCAAAGACAACAAGTGCATCATTAGCAACAAGGATGGAGATATGATTGCATTAGGCTCTAAAACAAAAGGTAATGTTTTTCAGCTTAATTCTGATGTTAGTTGTTTTTTTGCAAAGGTGGATGATAGTTGGTTATGGCACAAGAGACTTTGTCATATCAATTTTGACAATATAGTAAATATCAGTAATGTTAAGGCAGTTAGAGACCTACCAAGAATTGCAAGACCAGTTGACACAATTTGTAGGGAATGTGTTATGGGTAAACATGTAAGGAGTTCCTTCAGAAGCAAACAGACTTCAGCTGAAAACAAGTTGGACTTAGTGCATACAGATTTATGTGGTCCTACTCAAACAAGATCATACTATGGTGAAAGGTACTTTATTTAGTTTGTTAATGATTTCTCTAGGATGATGTGGGTTGCTTTCTTAAAAGAGAAGTCAGAAGCCTTTGAGAATTTCAAAATATTCAAAGCCAAGGTTGAGAATGAATCTGGACTAAAACTGAAATGTTTAAGATCAGATAGAGGAGGAGAATTCACCTCTGACCATTTTTATGACTACTATGAAGAACATGGAATAAAAAGGCAGTTGAGTGCCCCTAGAACACCTCGGAAAAATGGAATTGCAGAAAGGAGAAATATAATTATACTTTATACAGTGCACACCATGATGATTGAAGGAAAAGTGGCGCACACCTATTGGAGAGATGCAGTGAACACATCAGTGTATACTATCAACAGAAAACAATTGAGACTAGGCATGGAAAAGACACCCTATCAACTTTGGTTTGGTAATATACCCACAGTAAAATATTTCAAAATATTTGGCAGCAAGTTCTACATCAAGAGAGATGACAGTGTTGGTAAGTTTGATGCTAGAAGTGATGAAGGTATTTTTCTTGGTTACTCTACAAAAAGAAAAGCTTACAGATGTTTCAATCTAAGATTAAAGAAGATAATTGAA
>MU227891.1:617341-632526 GCA_018584345.1 Thuja plicata
ACAGAGGTTGGTGCCCGTACCTGTCGACCTTGGCAGTGAGCCGTTGGAAGAAGATGAATGTTGGATGGTGGTGGGAGAGTGCGAACTGCTACCAAGCTACTCACGGCGACGAGGGGAAAACAGGGCAATCTCCTCATTTGAATCCATGCTATAGGTGGACAAGGACGTCGACTCCTTATTAGCGGCTGACCTTGAACTTTGCGCGCTAACAGAGATGTGACCAAGAGACACTTCTTGGATGATGCGTTGGGAAGGAATGTTAGGCGCTGCCAACTGGTTAGGGACACTGGCCACACATTGAGACCTCAGACCACCCAGTGCAATCTGGCCAAGTGAAGCATCAGGAATATCGCTGAGTCTATAGGAGGTTGCCATTGCTGGATTGGAACAAACCAGCGCACTGCAACTAGGGCCGGGGAGAGAAGGGAGTGACTGAGGGGCCGTGAGAGGGGAAGACTCCTCAAAAGAAAATTGCATCTGCTGAGATTTCAACAATCCAACTCCCGAATGGAGCATGGGGCGGTTTGCAGGTGTAGGAGAGGGGTGCTGGCCACCGGTTTTGTAAAATAGTGTAAAAAACTTCTTCTTCTGCCTTTTTATGCACACCTCTTGATGACCCACAGCTCTGGCGTATGAGGACGTATCCAGACGGATCCATAGGTTTGGACGAAGGGCAGAGGCAAGCTCCAAGTGTAGGGGTAGCAACCTGGTATTAAGCTGATTGATCACCTTTCTGGTAGATTGAATGATAGATCTAAGGAGGGATAGACTAGCTCGAAAGAAGATGTGTTCGGTGTGGACGCTCCAAAGATGGTGGTTGACTTTAACAAAACAAGGGATTAGCTCTGAATCTCTGCATCTTTTGAGATAGGCCAAGTTTGCAAATTTCTTCATTAGTTTTATCCTTAATAACTCTAGCTGCTTAGATTTCAAACAAATTTCCCTCCCATGAAGGGTGTCGATTAAATCGATTAGATTTCCACAATCCATTGAATTTGAGCTTTGATTTCTGGGTTTTGATTGTGTGTATTTTTAAGCATCAACGTTTTGGGTCACACTCCGTGATTACACTTCCTTATTTCTCTTACATCCTGATGATGGATCATGGAGTGTGATCCAAAATGTTGATGCTTAAAAATACACACAATCAAAACCCAGAAATCAAAGCTCAAATTCAATGGATTGTGGAAATCTAATCGATTTAATAAGTGCCCTTAACGCATTTTCCAATGGTTCACCCAAATTAGTGAAAGTCCTTTTGGGTGTAGGTGCAAAGACCACTCCATTATTGACCACTCCTTTATTGTTGTTATTTCTCATCCAAAACTGGTTTTTGTTAGGGGCATTGCAATTTTGATTAGTGTTGGAGGTATTTTTGTTGTTATTCTTGTTATCCTTATAAATTTTAATTTCTCCACTTTTGACTAATACCTCTTCCATTGTAACCCCATTCTCAATTAGGTATTGGAATGACCTAGGACATTGTAGTCTTAACCGATAGTTCATTTCATGATTCAAGATATTCACAAAGGTATCCATCTTCTCCTTTTTAGGTACACTTTGAGGGTATCTAGAAAATACCGCTCTCCATTGTTGTAGGAAAATTAGGAATCCCTTTCCTTCTCTTTGTTTGGTGTTACATAATTTAAGCATTGTCATCTCATTTTTGATATTATAAGAGTAATGAGTTACAAAATTAGAGGCCAATTCTTCAAAGGTTCGAATGCTGGAGAGTAACTTTGAAAACCACTCTATTGGCATACCTCCCAAACTTCTAGGGAATAACCTCATTAGGTAAGTTGTGTCATGCATGAATTCTAGACTTAAGGCACAAAATAATCTTAAGTGATCTTGGGGATCAGTTGTTCCTTCATACTTGTCATATTTGGGAAAGATATCATTAGTTGGAAATGGAACCATGATTAATGACTTATCAAAGGGAAAAGGACACAAAGCCTCGATAGAAAAGGGTTTAGGAATCCCACTTTGTTTCATCGTGTCTAATTTCATTTGGAAAAGTTGGAATTGCTTGTTGATGATGTCAATGGGGTTAGCCTCAGCTTATTTTTGTTTAAGTTTGTTGATATCATAGTCATGTGGAAGTTTGAGACCCGTTTGTGCTAGGTCTAGAAAGTATTTTTCTTTGTCTTTTTCCAACAGTTTTTCCATGAGCTTCATGAAAAAGGGACTTTTCATTGCTTCATTAACCTTTTCATCAGTGGCTTCCTCATCATTAGGGTCAATGTTTCCCCCATTGTTATTATTATTCAACCCTTGGTTGTTAGGGTCACCATTTTCTCCTCCAAGATTGGTATTGTTTAACCCTTGATTGTTAGGGTCACCATTTTCTCCTCCATTGGTATTGTTATTGGATCCTTGATTGTTAGGATCACCATTTCCCCCTCCATTATTTTTAGTGTCCTTGTTAACATGATTGATTTGGTCGGGATCCATGTTGCCAAATTGAAAGGACATTGTTGGCCCTGTTTCTTTTATAGGTTCTTGCAAAGGTCTAAAAGAACTAAAATGATCACTTGGGAAAGGACGCTCTTGTCTTAGATAAGATCTATCAGGTTGTAGGGTATCCTTGATGTAATGAGATCACGTAAAATCCTACATTAACACAAATTGAATAAAGACTTAGGCTTTGTATCTCACTTGAATGATCAATCCTTGGATGTTTTTCCAAAAAAGTCCAATAATGGCAGATTCTGATAAATTTGAGGTTACACAAAGGTAAAACGTCCAAAAGGGTATCCAAAAATGGAAGCAACTTGTTTTCAAACCCCCGAGAAGTATCCACTATTTTCCCATCTTTGTTTCTGGGTGACTCTTGCCTGTGTGTAGGCGGCGTTTAAATGTGTGTACACGGTCACTGGATTTGTTGTACATGGCACTCTGCAGTTCACATGTGGTGTTTGCCTATTGATAGGTGATTATTTAAATATTTGCATGTGTTAGTGAACAGTTTTTCCCAAAATTTTACTTTGAATAGGGAAAATCCTTATAAACTAACTGTTTGAATTCCTAACAAAAGATAAGGAATTCTCTGCTTGATATTACTTGCAACTAACCTTTACTGAAAAGATAATCGTTAAATCCTCTTTTGAGGGAAAATCTTCCCAATGAGTATTTTACTAAAAATACTGAAAATCTTGAATCAATTAACTCATGAATATGAAAAGAATACGTATACTGAAAAACCATTTGATTTTAATAACCAAAATCATCCACATGGTTGGATATTAAAATTGAGAAATAGATGAGTGATTTAATTTCCTCCCTCGTAACCTTTAAACTCTAAAGACAAATAAATTTCCAAATTGCAACAAAGAGAAGCTAAAACTTTCATCAATGATTGATATCCTCAAGAACACAACTCATTACAGAGTAACCAATAGTATCTGCTCTAGAAAGTCTAACATATAAGACTGTAGAATTTTATATTACTTTGTCACAACTTTAGATAATATATTCAAAGTTTAAAGCATAGAATACTTAAACAAAAGTAGTTCTAATTTTGTATCTATGGAGAGACGAACCCTTTTAGATGTCAGCTATTACATATTTATACCGATCAGGGTTGGATAATTGTATCCAAAATTACCCCGCCAGGAGTAAATAGTTTTTTGGTTAACATAACTATGTTAACCAATTTTCAATAAAGGAAAATAATAGAGAAAGCAAAAAGAAACAACTATCTAACTAGCAGGATCCATGTGTCATGAAGTGTTGTCCACACTAGCTGTGATTCTTTCGGCTTTCTAGGTTTCGTAGGCAGCGGTAAATGCAGAAATAACTGATTGATGAGGAAAGCCAATATAGGTGATTCTCTATTTCCAGAAATCCTTCTCTTTCTTACAATTTGTTATCTTTTCTTTATGCATTTCCAAGTGTTTCTAGTTAATTATCAGCATAGCTTTAGTATGCGCAATATTTGAAAAATCCTTCCTTATAGGTGCCTTTGATTCTTGAACTTCTAGACACTTATTTTGTATCTCCTTAATTACATCTTCAACAGGGGGCAAGGAGTCACTATCTTCACCTGAGCAATGTTTGTGGAACCATTTTAGATCTTCCTAGATTATTTCATCTACAATTTTGAGACTAGACAAGATCTCCCTGATTTCAGCTACTCCTTGTATGAGCGCCTCATTTCGCCACTCTATACAATCTTTAATTACATAGAGTGTTTTATCATCTAAACCAGCCACAAGGTATTTGGAGAGGAATCTCTACAACCCAAATTCTTGTATTTCCTTGATCCATAACACTTCATTTACCCAATTGATTCTCTCTTTTTCATATCCTTCTATGTTTTCCTTGACCTTCTTGATAATGACAGTGGATTTCTTCAAAGCTGTGTTGTAAAGCTTTAACTGCTTCACTGTCTCATCTAAGACATATTGCAACCATTCCTCCAACATCTTTGTAATAGCTTTGCACTTTTGTAGGTTGTCAAGAAATTGTTGATTGGATTAAGACATGACATCAACAATTGGAGACATTTCATTTAGAGGTTTAGGTTCTAGATGGAGGATGGCATTGATGTACTGAGCCATGCTCTTCATTTCCTCTTTCATTTCTTGTTTATCTCAAGCATCTTTCCACACTCTTTCTGCAATCTTTTTGTTGGATGCTTCAAAGATTTTCATGTCTATAGTCCGGCTTCCTTTCCTGAGATCTATTTTAGACACTTGATAATCTTGAGGAACAAGGTCTTCATGTAGACTGTCTTGGGGAGGCTTAGCAATTTCTACTACCCAATGACCATTGTTTTTGTCAAAGTGAATTCTAGACTCTGTTCTGGCCTTTTTTTCCTTCGAGGACTTCCCTAAACACTTGCTTACTAAGTCATCCACAGGCATTGAAAGCGGTACTACACTCCTCTTCCTTTCAACCAAGGTCTCTAACCATTTAGGTGTGGTAGGTTCTTTACCAGGTGTGGGAGAAGTGTTGTTTAAAGCAAGGGCGTCCATGTGCATATTTCCATCATCAACCATTTTTTGAGAATCTGTCATGCTATCTGCCATAGTAGGACTGGGAGTTTGCTCTATTGTGGTTGTAGCCTTAGAAAGATCTAGCTCAATAGTTATTTTATCCTTTCCTTTGTCTTGTGCTACCCTTCTACCTTTGGTATTTGAACAGGTGATTCTTTTGGTACTCACCAGTTCTTGCTGAGCTTGAAGTTCAATCTGCATCACGACTGCTTCAACTTCAAATTTTGTAGAACTTGCAGTAGGATTACCAACATAAATATTAGGAGAAACATTTATCTCTTGGCCAAAATTCTTTTGTTTGATTTTCAAGTGTTTACTCGGGGTACTATGGTTGGCTGAGTGAGTTCTCTTTGTTTTCAACCAATCTTTAGTTCTTTTCAAAACTTCTGATGTATGGGAGAGAAAGTCATCTTCTTCCCTTTTACTCCAATCAAGTTCAGGGATTGATAGACCTTCAATCTATTTGACATAAAGAGGATCGACCACCTCTTCATTTTCATCCTCTTTTATTCTGCTGGTGCTGAGGTTGACTTTAAACAACTATATCTGACTCACAGTTAACCTTGACCACAACCTTCTCCTTATTTCCAATTCATCTGAACAATTAGCCCAGTAGTCCTCCATGTGAGGAACATGGATAAGTGAAACTGCCTGTTTGATATTATCTTTAGCAAAACCCATGTAATCAAAATCCTTCCTTGCAAAATAGGGCTTGAGGCATAAATTGGACAATACTGTCTTTGTCAATGCAGCTTGCTTGAAACTAGGGCATCTGTAGTGACCAATTTCAATAAGAAAGAGGAAAGTAGGTGACTTTTTAGTGGTTTCAGATGGATCTATCACATAAACAAGTTGCCTACAGATTTGAGACAAGATAATGTTATCGAGACAATAACGTGGCAACCTAAAAGGTTCTCCGATGAAGCCTCCAACTCTGAGATATGTAAACCTGGGGAACTGAGTATAAAAGAAACCATAGATTTTAACTGCTTGCATGGATTCTTTAGACAATCTGCAATCTTCATGACCTTGAAGTTCAAATACCAACCTCTCGAGAAACACATCATTTACCCTCTGGAACTCTTTGCAAGGTTTGTTGAACTGGAGGACTGTGTAATACTGATAGATGGTCATTTCATCTGTCTATGGCTCATGAGGGAGACCTTCCCATTCTTTAGACATGACTAAAATGTAGACCAAAAAGGAAGACAAGAAAAATGAGCCAAAAATGCTTATGGCTAGTAAACCTTTATGCAAGCCTTTGGCTATTAAGTCAGCCCAGTCGATAAATTTATCTCCTTCAACAATCTTCTGGATGAAGAAATACATCCAATTCTCCTAGTGAAAGGCATGATCATTTCCTTTTACTCTATTTAAAAGAAACACAATGTCAGAAATTTCTTTAACGAAATGCTCAATGGTTAACGGCTTGGGCAACCTTGAACCCCCAAGGGCTAGTTTTAGGAGCCATGTTTGAGCTATGATAGAGTCATAGCTCTTCTTGTTCTCTCTATATAAGCGCTCGGCCTCATCAAATGTCCAAGCCTCATAGGGTTCTTTATGAGGAATTCGCAAGGATGAAATGACGCTGACCCTATTTATTCTATCTAACACTTCACCTGTAGTCTTCTTGATACACCTGGTATTAGGGTCATAATGGTTTTCACATTCGATAACTAGCTCAGGGTATCCTATGGCTGATGGGAAAGTGGTGGCTTCTACTAACCCACTACTGGTTAGCTTTCGTTATATGGGCCCCGGTTGAACATTTTTAATCCACTCTAACATCTTGGGTAAGCTAACATTTACCAGAAAGGTATCTTGAATTTCAGGGAGAGAGCTTAGTAAGCAAGGTTTCTCTACTTTTGGTAGCTTAGGCCTAAAGAGGGTCATGAATTCTCAAACAAAAAGGTTTGCAGAAAGAAAGAAAAACTAAAATAGTTCTAACCAAAACCAGGTGCAAGAAAAATGACAGAGTAAATTGTATAATTCACTCACCACTTTCAACAAAGCCAAGCACTCCAGCCCTATTCTTACCAATTGACGCTTGGAATTCAAGAATAGCCAGATAAACAATGATACTTAGAAAAGGAGGGCATTTTAAGGGGTAATTGCAAAATTCTTAGGGCCGATATGGACTGGATTAAGGCATTAATACCAGGCATGCTGAATGTACTTGACAAGACTGCTTCTAGTTAATTCCCATCAAATCCGCATACGGATTAACTTCTCATGACGTCTGCAAATCTCTATTTTTTATTCTCCAAAACCGGTTGTGTTTCGCATGCATTTTCCCAGCTGTCACATTTATTGCCTTTCACATCTTTGGAACTGAGAGGAGGTGGGACCCATTCTTTTGTTTTGGAAAAATGCACCCATTTCTTTCAATAAAACACCTACGAGAAAGAAAGAAAAAAAAATTCGTTAGAAAATAAATGGAGTTGAAGTTGAAGTTGAAGTTATTCACTTGACTCAACTTTGACTTCAACTTCAACTTTGCACAAGTTAGTTCAGACTGATGAGGAAAAACATGGACTTCATTGGGCGAAGAAAATTGAATTGAACTTGAACTTGAAGCGTACTAGGTTCAACTTCAGCTTCAAGTTGGTAGGTTAGGATTTGGTTAATTTCATTAAGGTATTGAAAACACGGGGAAACAATTGGCTCTGACTGGGGAATGAGACTGTAAAGTATCATATCTAAACTTGAGATCTCTGGTTCCGTAGACCAACTTTAAACTGACTTCAACTAAAAGGGACACAAAAATGGAAAAGATGCAACAAGGGACAAGCAAGGAACAAAGCAAGGGAAAATGTGTATTTACAATGAAGGAAGCAAGGAAAATTAAAGATTGAAAAGCTTAAGATCCTTTCTATTATATGACAGGGGTAGATCATCACCATTAAAATATTTCAGCTTGAATGCATTGGAGCCTAATTCCTGAGAAATTACAAACGGGCCTTTCCATAGACTTTCAAATTTAGTGTGTGCCCCTCTAGGTTCTCTTCTTTTGTCTGAGAGTAACACTTGATCTCCTTCCATAAATTTTTGAGGTCTTGCTTTCCGATAAAAAATTCTCTTCACCCTTGCCTGATGCTCTGTAATGTGATCCACTAACTCCCTTCTTTCCTCTTCTATCCTTTGAAGGTACAATATCTTCTTTTCAATAGAACTAGAAAACACCCCATCTTCTATTACCTTTTGCAGATTCTTAGCGGCCAGCTCTAAAGGTAGGGACAACTATGCCTCAACTCTGTAAACAAGGTCAAAGGGAGTCATGCCAATAGCCCTCTTGGGGGAGGTTCTATCTACCCAAAGTACTTCATATATCCTCTTATGCCAGTCCCTTCCTCTTTCATCCACCAATTTTTTCATGATATTGATCAGATTTTTATTTGTGGATTCGGCTTGTCCATTGGCTTGGGGAAAGTAATCATAGGCATGTGATAAACAGACACCATGGTCATAGTAGAATAACTAAATTTCTCTAGATGAGAATTTCTAAGCATTGTCAGTTACTATCTTGATCAGCACCCCAAAGCGAGTCAAAATATTCTCTATTAAGAATTTGCACACTACATGTGACATCATAGCTCTGACAGGAATCGCTTTGACCCATTTAGTGAAGTAGTCCATGGCGATGAGGATATGAGTGTGACCAGTAGTGGAGCTTGGATTGATAGGGCCAATAAATTCCAACCCCCACTATTGGAAAGGTTCTTCTATAATCACTAATTTCAAGGGAAGAGTAGCCAGGTGTGGTTTTCCAGTAAATAGCTTGCATTTTTCACAATCACCTACCCATTTATAAGTGGATTTGAACATACCTGGCCAATAATAGCCACTCCTTAGGATTTTAAAGGTTGTTACCGTGGAATAAAAATGTCCTCTGAAAGCTTCACTATGGAAGGTCTTGACTAGCTTCTCTTATTGGTCTATATCTACGCATCTCAGGAACATACCATCTAGACCTCTTTTATATAGGATGTCATCAACAATCACAAAATTCTCTGCCCTAAGCTGAAGACTTCTCTGGTCCTTTCCTTTCAAGTGATCTGGACATTGCCCATAAGTCAGAAAATATGCTATGTTTGAGAACCATTCATCTTTCAATCCAACTAACAAACAACTAGGATAGGCTTCTTCTTCTCTATTCTCTTCCATTAGTCTATAGAGTCCTTGGCCTTAGACCAACTTAGAGGGTGTGATATCAATGTCAAATTCTTGCACCTTTGATACCCATCAGTTGTTTACAGCTACATCTTGTTGTGTAAGGATGCTCTTGGCTGCTGCAGATGGAATGTAGACAACAGAATGTGAATGAAGGATATAGTACCAGAACTGATTCATAGCTTTTACAATAGTGAAATCCTATTTATAAGCTTGAGAATAGTGCAACTCATGTTTTTTGAGAGGAATACTCATAAAGGAGATAGGTACTTCCTCGTTCTTTTCATCTTTCTGAAGCAGGATGCCAGACACAGTATGCTCTGACGCATAACAATACATTACAAAATCTTTCTTAAAGTCTGGATGGAACAGGATAGGTTCTTTTGTAATAGCTTCTTTCAATTTTTCAAATTCTTTGACTGCCAAATCATCCCATTTAAAATTCTTCTTTTCACTTAACAGTCTGGCCATAGGTTTCGTAGTTTCAGGGAAATCAGGCACAAATTTTCTGAGAAAGTTAATCAGACCAAAGAAAGATCTAACGTCATTACGGTTAATAGGAAGACATAGCTACTAAATTTCTCTTACTCTTTCAGGTTCAATCTTGATCCCTTCTTTGGAAACTATGTGCCCTAATAGCTTCCCTTCAGTCACACCGAAGATCAACTTCTTGGGGTTTAGTGAGATTCCGTGTTCTCAACACTTTTGCAGTACTTCTCTTAGATCTTTATGATGTTTTCTTATTTTTTTGGAGAATACAGTAATATCGTCAAGATATACTATAATGATTTTATTCAGAAGATTCCCAAAGGTTGAGTTCATTGCCTGCTGGAAGTTTGCGCCGACATTTATTAACCCGGATGGCATTCTTCGATAAGAGAAGGTACCCCAAGGAGTTGTGAACACCGTCTTATGTTGATCTTCCTCAGCAACTCCTATCTAATTATAGCCAAAGAATCCATCAAGCAATGACATCACTTCTGAGCTTGCTACTGTTTGGAGAATCTAGTCCATTATGGGCAACGTGAAGTTATCCTTTAGGCTTGCCTGCTTCAGGTTTCTGAAGTCTACACAGATCCTGATCTCCCCACTTTTCTTCCTTATGGGTACTATGTTAGCTACCCATGTGGAGTGGTGTATTGGAAAAATTATGCAAGCTTTGAGAATTTTATCAATTTCTTTGAATATTGCATCTAAAACCTTTGGGTTATAAGTCCTCAATTTCTACCTAAAAGAAGAAATACTTGGCTTTAGAGTGATATGGTGTTTGAAATGACCTCCCCTAAATGTTTTCAAATCTTTGTATGACCAGGAAAATACATCTATGTATTCTTTCAACAACTCAATGAATCGTATCTTCTCACTTGTATCACTATAGGTTCCAAGATTCACCATCTTAGGATTATCTTTATCTCCTAGGTTGACCTTCTCGTAGCCACAACTTTCTACCTCTTTGGCAAATGAAGTTTGAGCTGAGAAAGCATCTCACCTATCGAAGAGTCTCTCAAGTTCAACTAGGCCTTTAGGTATCACATTACCTTTTAATTTCATTATGCCTTCCATCTCCTCTCCAACCGTATCAGGATAGAACTTCCTACATTTTGACTCAGAGCCTTCAAAATAATTAGTGGCAAACTTCTCCTTACTCTGTAAGAAAGAATTATTGTGAGCGTCATCTTTGAATACTTGCCATGAGCTATTGTTTTTAGGGACACTTGGCCTATGGATGATTTCAATAGTATATTTATCAGTAATAAAGTTAGGATGAGGAATTAGCAAAGAAGATGACACTGCCAAGGAATTTGCTCTGGCATTAAGCTCTCTAGGTACTGATTCGATAGAAAAAGCTTTGAAACCTTCGAGTTAGTCCCATACCTAATTTCTATAGTGCCTTAGTCTTTCATATTTTACCAAGAACAACTTCTTGACTTGTTTTACTATTAACTCCACATCTCCTTTTTCTTTTATCAATTTGATATTCTTCTTTTTGGCTTCTTCCAACCCTAGAAGCAGGGCTTCATATTCAACTGTATTGTTTGTATTTTCAAAAGCTAACTTAAAAGAAGAAGGTAAAGTCTGACTTGAAGGGGAAATTAACACTATGCAAGCTCCTGAACCACTAGAGTAGCAACTTCCATCAAACTCTAACACCCAAGGTGTGTCTGCATCTTCTGACTGCATACCTGCTTCTTCAGTTTCAGACATAATCAAGTAATTAGCAAAATCGGTTTCCTGGTAGAGGATTTGGGATTTAGGGTCATCAGATGGGAAAACTATGTATTTAGACTTGGATTTAGGTAACAAGGTTACTTTTTCCCTCCCAAAAGGTATGACAACTTGGGACCAATCCATCTTGACTTCTCCTCCCAAATTCCAATAGAAGGTTCTGCTAAGAAGCATGCCATAACTAGCAGGGATATCTGCTACAAGGATGGTAAGCATTATTCTCTTCTCAGGAAAAGCCACTAAGGAGACTTGAGCATCCTTGATTTGACCTATTAGGGGTACCTGCTTGGAATCCATTGAATAGCATTTGCCGAATGTCTTGGTTAATGGGAGATCAAGGGCTTTAGCTACTGCAGCTGGCATTATATTATCTGATGCCCCAGAGTTGATGATGCAATTTTTTAATTTAAAGCCATGGAGAAAAAGGGATACATAGAATGGATCAAGTTTTTCTCTAAAGTATGTTACTAGGTTTATCTTGTCAGGCTGAATCTTTTCTTCATGGTAATCTAGCTTCTTGGTTTGGGTTTCTTCGCTAGAAGAAACTCTATTTGTCTGCCTAGTAGATACATTAGATGAAGTTTGATGGACATATTCAACTAATTTATTGAGCTCATTAGGATTCATTCTCCAGTATTCAACAGGAGATATTTGTATTCTAGATTTTTTGCAAAACTCAACTATATAAAATGATGAGTCAAGATCAGACCTTTTTAAAATCTAGGTCAGAGAAGACTAAGCTTGTGAAGACTTACTCTTGCCTTCGCTTCTGGCTTTGGAATCCTTTGCCTGAATGGGAAATGTAGTATTTTTGAATTGAGAATTTGCTTTGGCTCCCTTCTATCCTCTAGTCAGCATTGAACATGAAGATTCATCCAAAGTTAAAATAATTTCACCGCCTCTATCTGAATCAGATTCATACTCAAGGAAGTAACTCATAAAGTCGCCAGGTCCTTCAAAAGGCTCTTCTATTATTACATTTGCCACGGCTACTTTTTCTACTTCAAGTGGCTCATGCCTCACATTTTTAGGACATGTAGCCCCTTCATGATCACTAGTAAGGTGAAAGACACACATGTGAGTTTTGCTAGGGGGGAGCTCAATTTGCAGTCTCTGTTGACTAGGGGGCAGGTTAAATTGCCTCCCTTGATTAGGAACATTTTGGCTGGGATATTTCCTTGGAATATCCCGATAAGGAAATGAAGCTCTAGGGAGTTGTTTTTTTACTTCTATAAGATCATTTTCCAGCTTCTGAATTAGTGAATCATTTGAAGAGGAAGAAGATGTTGAGGCTTGAGAATTTGATAATTGCACATCTTTCTTCCATTTTCTAGATATAATAAGGTCATCCTCTAACTCTATGGCAAGGGTTTGGGATGCTCCAAGAGTAGAGGGATTGGATCTTTTTAAAGGGAAAGCAACATCTGGAGGCATGACATTTAAAAAGAAACCTTTTTGGTTTTCATCACTTGGTCTGCTAGCAGGGGATATCTGATGCAAGGCTTTGTTGAATCTAGCTACAAATTCCTGCATGGGTACTTGTATTTCCTTTTTCATTTGGCTAAGTTGGATGAGTAAAGAATTAGCATCATCAACTAATTTGAACCTAGCTTCAAATGATGTCTTCATAGTATCCCAAGAAGTGATAGAGGCATTAGGTAAATGATGAAACCAATAAGCCATTGAGTCAGTCAGGGTCTGAATGAACAATCTTATGGAAACATCTTTTGTTGCTATCGCCAAGACACCACATGCAGTATTGAAAGCATTTAGATGTTCTTCGGGAGACTTCTTTCCATCACCACTAAATCTGGGGAGGACTTCTCTTGCTCCTTTTGGTAATCTTCCCAAATTACCTTGTAAATGTAGAGGACCTACTACAGCACCCTAGGGCTGATTTAGGGCCATTCTTGGTTGTCTAAAATTAAGAGGAAGAATATTAATTATAGAGGGAATTAGAGTTCCAAAAATAATCAAAGACTAAATGGATGGCGATTGGTTGTCTCTTCTAGGAGGGGATGATGGTCTACTAGTGGTTTGAGCTTTCTTTCTCCTCAAAGTATGATCAGGCTTAAAATGAATTCTTGCTAGATCTTCAAAATCTTGATTTACTAGACCTGCTAATCTGTCAGACCGAGTATACCTTTTATCTGCCAGAGTGATAGAAAAACACTGCAACTTTGACCAAATTAGTTATTTACACCAACAACTCTTGCTAACACTACTTCTTCTTGTGCTGCTAGAATTCCCCTGACTCTCTCAGCTATTTCTTCTTCTTCTTCCTCTAACACTTGTTGTACTTGTAGGTATTGTTTATTGCTAACTCAATTGGCCCAAGCACAAGAATTAAGATCATAGATAATGTCTTCTTGTGTATCAAGGAAACCTAGATTGGGTTGCAGAACAGGCACTTGATTATGATTAGGGAGAACCATTGTCTAAAACCATGGGATTATTGAGGATTTCTTAGGGAAAGGACTCTACTCTACTCTTTCCCCAGTAGAGTCACCAAAAACTATTACTGAACAGTTTTTCCCAAAATTTTACTTTGAATAGGGAAAATCCTTATAAACTAACTATTTGAATTCCTAACAAAAGATAAGGAATTCTCTACTTGATATTGCTTTATGTTATGCGAGGTGCAGCTAACCTTTACTAAAAAGATAATTGTTATATCCTCTTTTGAGGGAAAATCTTCCCAATGAGTATTTTACTAAAAATACTGAAAAGCTTGAATCAATTAACTCATGAATATGAAAAGAATACATATACTGAAAAACCATTCAATTTTAATAACCAAAATCATCCACATGGTTGGATATTAAAATTGAAAATAGATGAGTGATTTAATTTCCTCCCTCGTAACCTTTAAAATCTAAAGACAAATAAATTTCCAAATTGCAACAAATAGAAACTAAAACCTTCATCAATGATTGATATCCTCAAGAATACAAATCATTACAGAGTAAACAATAGTATCTGCTCCAGAAAGTCTAACATATAAGACTGTAGAATTTTATATTACTTTGTCATAGCTTCAGATAATATATCCAAAGTTTAAAGCATAGAATACTTAAACAAAAGTAGTTCTGATTTTGTATCTATGAAGAGAGGAACCCTTTCAGATGTCAGCTATTACATATTTATACCGATCAGGGCTGGATAACTGTATCCAAAATTACCCCGCCAGGAGTAAATAGTTTTTCGGTTAACATAACTGTGTTAACCAATTTTCAATAAAGGAAAATAAAAGAGAAAGAAGAAAGAAACAACTATCTAACTAGTGGGATCCATGTGTCATGAAGTGTTGTCCATGCTGTAACCACCTAATTTTGGTCTGTTGCAACTATGGACCCTATTTTCCCTAAGTGTGATCATACCCTCGAGTTATGTCCAAACGACCCTGTTACTGTTTGGCATAAATCTTTGAATCGATTTAACGTCCTAGGTGATTTTTATCACTGATTTATATTATCTACTATAGCCATACAATTCAATTCAATATCGACCAATCAGATCAAACCAAAACCAAACATGGCTATAGTATTTAATATAAAGGAATTAAATAAATCTCTAAATCAAAGAAATCACTTGCATTCCAACCCATTCCCCTAGCCTATTAATTTTATTAAAATGGCTATAGTCTCTTAATTATTAAAAATAAATTTAATTGTTTTAATAATTAAATCCTATATTTCTAAATGAATTAAATAAGTTTATTTCATTTATTAATATTCTCTTTGACCCTAACCTAACCCATCTCACCCACTTCTACCCTGGGTTCTAACC